>AWOL01S0006289.1:18517-32065 GCA_000715115.1 Nicotiana otophora
ATATCATGATATTTGTTCTAGAGCTCTAACCAAAGGTACATTTATGGATAAACTTTTCATCATATCAATGAATTTCTTGAATTGGTTCTCGTTGTTTTTCTTTGCGAACCTTTGAGGATATGGTGGAAGAGGCCTTGGCTTTGGACACTACCATTTCCGATATGTCTATCACGTGTTCCCTAGATGGGTTCACGTCATTTTGTGTCTCCTCCACCGTGTCATCAATGTCTATCCTCACTTCATCATTCATATTCTCATCATTGGCTTGGATCTCATCATCTTTTTGCACAACCAAATCATCATTCACAATCTTTCTTGGATTGTAGGTACTTGCATCTCCACCTCTACCACTTCTTGTGGTCACCGCCATAGCATGGCATGTATTGTTCCCACCCTTCGGGTTTACTACCGTATCACTTGGTAGTGCCCCCTTAGGGCGAGTATTCAATGCTTGAGAAATTTGACCCATTTGTACTTCCAAGTTGTAAATAGAGGTAGTATGGGAGGCTATTTGGGCATCGGAGTCAGCATTCCTTTCCATCATTTGTTTAAACATACTCTCTGTCTGCCCCATCTCATTGTTTGAAGAACTTTTCCCTTGAGACGAATATGGAGGAGGATTGTTGGGTTGTTGATACATCGGGGGCCTTTGAAAGCCTGACCCCCAGTTGCCTTGATTGTTATTATTCCAACCCCCTTGGTTTCCATTGCTGCCCCAATTCTGATTGTTGTTCCCCCAATTATTCGAGTTGTTTATGTTGCCATTGTTCCAATTCCCTTGACCTTGGTTGCCCCAATTTTGATTGTTCCCTTGCAGTCTCCATTGTTGATTTGGAGCATTGCTCCGTTGACCTTGGTAGTTATTGGCATATAACACTTCCTCACTTTGATCATCATAAGAATCATCTTGACTGTAATCACTACCACTTTGCTCATATTAATCTTGATTGTTTTGCACGTGTTGACCACACCGTCTCCTCTTGTTGACCATGACATTTATCCCTTCCATGGCATTTACTTGTTTTGTCCATTGAACTTGCTGAAGTTGGGCCTTTGCTAACTGATTCATAGTAGTTGTCAACTCGGCTATGGCTTGTCTGTGATTATGAAGTTCCTTGTGAAGATGGATGATATTAGGGTCACCCTGAGGAATATTTGCCCGACTCTGCCAAGCTGAGGATGTGCCAGCCATCTCATCAAGTATGTCACAAGCATCGGCATAAGGCATTTTCATAAAATTTTCCACAGCTAGCTGATTCACCACACACTGGTTGGTCGTGTTGATGCCCCTATAGAATTTCTGCTGAATCATTGCTTCAGTCATATCATTTTTTGGGCATTCCTTGACCATTGTCCGGTATCGATCCCAGCATTCATGTAAGGGTTCATTAGGTTCTTGTTTAAAGGCTAAGATCTCATCCCTCAATGTTGTCATATGACCCGGTGAGAAACACTTGGCTATAAACTTTTCTGCCAACTCATCCCATGTGTGTATGGAGTGGTTGGGTAGCCTCTCAATCCAGTCCAAAGTTGTCCCTCTAAGTGAAAATGGGAAAAGTCTCAATCTCAGAGCATCCTCCGACACGTTCGTCTGCTTGCTCCCCAGCATGTGTCTACAAAACCCTTTAGATGCTTGTATGTATTCTGATGAGGAGCTCCAGCGAAGAAGCTTCTTTGCTCTAATAGGGTCAGCATGACATTTGTAATTTAAACTTTTCCCGCCCGAATCTGGGGCGGGACAATTGCACTTGCGTAACCTTTATTGGGTAGCACCCGGTGTGATGCCCGTGGAGGAGGTAGGGGAGGGTTTGGAATGTTGTCATTAGCCTGGCGGCCTCTTCTTTGGACTTGAGGTTCTAGATTAACCTCATCCTCACCATGGTCATCTACCTCCTCCCCCAGAAGAACATGTCCGAGAGCATCATTATGAGCCATTTGGTACCTAAAATGATTGATACACAAAAGTTAGAAAAACAGAAGGAAAGAGAAACAAGACACACAAATTGTTAAATAGATAGCCAACACCGTCTAACTCCTCGGCAACGACGCCAAAAAGTGATCGATTTCCACAGGGAGGATAGTCGATGCAATTTTACCCAACGAGGTCGGGATCGATTTCTATAGGGACTTTATTTGGTTTGGAGTTGGGTGTCTAACTAATCTAGATGTACGTGTTGTTCCTAATGGAACTTCTAAACATTATTGCGATTAATTCTATTCTAATTTTATACTATTGTATGCTAAGTGTAAGCTAAGTACAATATTTTTGGTGAAGGTTTTCAAGTGTTAAAAGGCACTAGGGAAGTGACTTTCGCCTAGGTGAGTATCTAATGAGTATCAAGAATCTAGGACAAGCTTGTTATGATTAGGGTCGTGATATAACCATCATACATAAGTGCTCACTATATACCTCTCGGTAGTTTGAGTGACTTTGCCCGATTTGGCTTTCTCAGGCCCAAATGGGTGTTCATACAATACAAGTAAAATTAGCTCAAGTCGGGTATTACTATCTCTAGGTTTAACCCTTTAATTGGGTCTATCAATCTCTTAAGTTCACCCCAATTACTTATTAGCCTAATTTTCCTAGACTTAGTCCCTCTTTCTCAAGAAGAGCCTAAGTCATAAAGGCATGAGTAAGTATTTGCAATCACTAATTCTATAATTTTAGCATGAATTAGGCTAAATATCACTAACCCATAAATAATTAAGCTCTAAAATTCAAGTCCCATTAAATACCCACACTAGGGTTGGGTCACAACCCAAGATATGGGGTCTAGCTACTCATATTAGCAGCAGAAATCAAAGATAAAGATGAAGAGACATAATATTAAAGTACAAGATGCAAATCTAAAGTTTGAAGGTAAATCTACTCTACAATTGCCCAAAAAAGGAAAAACCAGCCATTCACGTGCTCTGCTGAACAAAACTTAACCTAAAATTGATAAAAGGATCTATTTATACTAAGCTGAAATTTCCAGACAAAAATGCCCCTGCGGAGGATTCGCGAACGCGTAATTCTAATCGCGTCCACGCTTGAGCTTCTGCGGCCGCGTAATAATGAGCGCGATCCGCTTTTCTTTAATACTGGGCTTGGATTCGGACCGCATAATTTCAACCGCGTCCGCATATGCTTCCATCACGGCTGTGTAACTTGGACATGGACNGTCCGCTTTTCTTTAATACTGGGCTTGGATTGGGCTTAATTTTGCGGACCGCATAATTTCAACCGCGTTCGCATATGCTTCCATCACGGCTGTGTAACTTGGACATGGACCGTGTTCTTCAGTTAAGCCTGACTTGTAGGGTCTCTGAACCTCAAGATGCGCTCTAAGCGAAATTCCCTTCGCGGCCGCGCCAAAGATTTCGCGGCCGTGTCTTTCCAACGCGGTCAGCGGTGATTTTAGTACTCAAAGCAGCTTCTCTGAATCTAATTTTGCGGACCGCGTAATAGTGGCCACCTCAGCGGTGGTCCTTATGCGGCCGCGCTTTTCTGCCGCTCTCAGCGCTCCAGTCTCAGCCTTGAATTCGTGCAGGTTTGACTCCTTCATGAGTTGATTATGGCTTCTTTGCCTCATTTTGACCAAACCCTGCAAGCAAGCATATTATGTTAGTTTTCGGGAATACCTTTACACATTTTTGACCCAAAACCTAAGCAAAAGAGAGTAAATAATAGGCTAAAACCCCTACTTATCAGCTGACAGGGTCGTTTTGTCCGCGAGAGGACCTGAGATTTGATCCGGCCTAATTCAGACCATTCACCGAGAAGTGGAATGCATCATGTAAGTAAAACTTTCCCCCGAATGTTGATTTCGTGTTCATCACTCTTTTTCTCATTGATATTCGTGGTAGTGCAGTTGTCGATCAGTCCCAAATGATGTCTCTCGACTCAAGGAGTGAGTCGAATGTATTGTCTCACAAATGGCCTGCTCTGAGCGCTCATGGCACAAACGCTTAAAGGGCCGTTGATCACGTCCAAAGCACACCTCAACAGAGGTATGAAACGGTCGTTTGCAATAATAGAAACCCAACTAAGAGTCGGAGTCGAATCTACAGCGAACTAATATTGGAGTTAGGAGTATATATTGCAATGTGCGTGATTGAATTATCTAGATTACACTTCCATAAAAATATTGGTTTTCTATTTCTAATTTTACTCTATTGATTCCAAAATAAAGAAAGAAAGCTAGAGATAATTATTTTTGAGGTTTTTCCAAATTGATAAAAAGCCTAGGGCTATGACCATTACCTAGGTGTTTGCCTAATGGGATAAAGACTTTAATGCTTGTTCTGTTGACTGGGTGTATTATAGCTATCAACTCTAAATTACCCACTCAATACCTCTCGATTAGAGAGTGGTTTTTCCCAATTTGGCTTTCTCAAGACCAAATGGGTATCACACAAAATAATTGATAAAAGCTCAAGTCGGGTTATTACTATCTCTAGGTTGAACCCTTTAATTGGGTTAATCAATTTCTCGATTGACCCAATTCCTTGTTAGCTAAGTTATCCTAGACTAGGTCTCTCTTTCTCAAAAAGAGACTAAGTCAAATAGGTATGAACTAATGTTTGCAACCATTAAGTCCACAATTAAAGCATTAAGTAAGCTAAATAATAAACACCCAATCATATACAAGCACTAAAGTAAATACCCATAAGGTTTACACACTAGGGTTGGGTCATAACCCTAGTAAATATCTAGCTACTCATACTTAGTTTGAAGAAAATAGAGAAGAAAGACTAATGAAAGCTTAAAATGATTAAGCAAAGTAAACTTTCAAAATTGACAAAGAAAAGTGGCTATAGTAATTGCAGAGGTTCAAACTTAACCTAATTTTGTGAAAGTCGTCTATTTATACAAGGCTGAAAATCTCAGACAAAAATACCCCTCTGGAGGTTCTGCGGTCGCACAATGCCATGTGCGGTCCTCAGATTTCTTCATCTGGCAGTAGCTGGAGTACTGCACATTTCTGAATTGCGTCCGCAAGGCAACATTTCTACGGTCCGCAGATTTAGAACTGCGGCCGCAAGGCAATCTTCTATGGCCGCACAATTCTTGTGCAGTCCGCAATTCACTGAGATTTTTGATTTGGTAATTTGCATACTCTATAATCTTGACTCCTAGCCCAGCTGTTGCGTCCGCACAATTCATGTATGGTCCACAATTTAGACAAATGCCTGCTAATTTTTCCTTCTTTGTTTGCGGCTGCAGATGGAATTCTGTGGTCCGCAATTTTTTCTGCGAAGCGCACATTTTGTGCTTCTGTGCCCTTTATTGACTTGTGTTTAGACTGCTCATTGTTTATTAAGCTTTCATCTCGGGAACCTAACTTCTAGCATTCCTGCAATTTTGTACAATTTTATTAGTTTCGGGAACACAATTCAATTCTTTTAGACTAAAACAAAAGTTAAAAGGCGCTAATAAGTAGTCAAAATCTCCACTTCTCAACTCCCCCAAACTTAAATCTTTGCTTGTCCTCAATCAAATAATTCAGTTCCCACCTCCAAAAGTTAAGGGTCATTTCAGCGAGTCAAAGGTGAGCCATCCACACATCAGTTGGGACCAACAATTACCCACACTACTTATGTATTATCAATAAGGTGACAAGTTAAACATTTATGCACATATAGTTCTAAAGTGATATTTGAGCATCGAAAGTTGACTTTGCTCATCAAGGAATCTTTCTCTATCATATAGATCATGGTGGACTCCAAACTCTTCCTCTTCTACTTTCCGGTTGCCTCGCTCACTTAAGAATTTTAGCACTCAATCCAAATATTTATGAAAGGTTTACTCACCTCTCTCAAGAGAATGTCGCAAGTACGGCTTCAAGTACCATAGGCTTACCCCTCATATAGATCGCCACTAATGTAAGCTCACTCATCTTGAAATCAAATAGGACTTATTTTGGGATGTAAATAAGGCTTTTGGATTAGGGTTGGATACAATATGATTGAGTGGTTACACCTTTCCTTAAGCACTCCATTTTTTTTATTCTCGGCTCACACTTTGCCAATTCTTTGAGGCACTTTCTTTTCCTTGGGGAACTAGAGAGACTTAACATCACTCTTTCTTGATCATTAATTACATTTTCTCCCTATTTGATTTCTCCATGTTTGGGATCATTACCTCTCTTTGAATCCCTTCAACTCTTCCATTTATTCACTTTTTTGCATTTTTCATTTTGTTCTTTTCTTTTCTTGCCTTTCCTTCTCATCATTTCTTTTCTATTTTTGTGCCTTGATACATTTTTCAATTTCCTCGTCTCTCCCCTAAACTTACGATTTTAGCCATTTGTTTCCCAAGAATGTTAAGGAAAGCTCGGGTGCCAAGAGAGGGTCATGACAAAACGGGTAAAGGTTTGTAACATGGTTATCAAATAAGAAAGGCTCGACGCTCAAATGGGTTGACTAGGGATAACAACATTGGTAGGTAATAGAAAATTCAAAATGGCCAATGAAAGCCTACAATCACTTCTCAATCCAAGCAAAACTTAGGCTTTCGCCTTGAAACTCATTCGGGGCAAGTTCTACACCATTCGCATAGGTACTTAGACTAGCAACAAAGTATCTCACCCCTCACACAACTGGATTGTTAAAAAGGATAGAGTCGAGGACCCACAACGACCACATTCAAGATTGAAAATCACTATGGTTCAATTAAACCACTCTATGTTTGCCAAAGTCAACACAAGAGTCACAAAGTCACTAACTAGTGTTATTTCTTTCAAAAACCTTGTTTCTAACCATAAGCACGTAGTTAAGTGTGTTGGTACCAAATGAGGCATGTTTGATTCTTCGAGCCTGACTAAATTAGGTCCTTTTATTTATTACTACTACAACATAAAAAGAAGCTAGTAACTCAAACTAAGAACTAATAACGGAACAAAAATAAAGAAGCTAATAAACAAAAACTACTGAATATACATAATGAGAGAAAAAGAGAGAATATATACAGAATAAGAAAGAGAAAGAAAATAATGTCAAGTTATTACAGGACAAATGTCCCAAAAATGTATCAAATATCTTCAAATACACTCCACCCCCTGATTAAAAATAAGCATTGTCCCCAATGCTTAACAAAATAAGAGTAAAAGAGTGAAGAAACCTCCCTATGGCTCCTTGGACATCTCTGTGTCCCCAGTAATGTCACCACCCTCAGTCTCATCTAACTGGATCTCATCATCCTCACCTCTGGGTATGACTGGGTTTGTAAACATATGACGCACTGCCTCGAGGGGATCTGAGGTGCTTGTATAGTAGACTGTGCTAAAATAGCACTGGATAAGTCAGGCAACTTTGCAATTGTTGTCTGCATCCAGTTGTTGAGGATCGCTAATATCAGGGAGAATCGCAACGTAGAAAGTGGAGCAGTAGGTATGGGCACCGGCTTCAAAGCTGAAGTGGAGACTGTGGCAGGTGCTGCAAAAGGGGTTGTGGATGATGGTGCAGGAATATCTGCGTCACTAGAGGAAGGCTCGGCCGAAGTATATGGGACATTAACTCCCTCCGCAACTACCACAGCTGGCTCATCAGACTGGCCTGTGGTTGTAGATGGTCGACCTTTTTTCTTCGGGTTGCTTGCATCCATAAGTGAGTACCATGAGAAAGGCTTCTTCGGCCTTACCTTTGTATCAAAATCCCTTGGTTCCACCCCCACATCCATAAGATACTCTGTAATGGTGTTGGGGTATAGGAAGGAATAATCATCATGTCGGGCGATCAGATTTTGGCCGACATCACGGCACCCACATTGATAAGGTACCAGACCATGATAGAGGCAACTAAGACTGTCCGAGGAATCGGCAAGTGAGTCTCATGTTGACTCGGGTCCAGTCTGCTGCAGACAAGTGATTGCCACCATTATTCTTCGAAGCTCAGTATACTCCATTGAATAGGAACCCCAATGGTGATCCATGGTGGTAGTGGTCCTAGTCAGCTAGAATCTCCGCTAACCAAGGACGAACTGCATCCCCAAGTGCACACTTTTCCAAGTATTCTTTTAGCTCGACATTATCAAAGCCCAAGTATGTGTTCAGTGTGTGCTGGTCAAATCGCACTTTGAGGTTTCACACTTTTTTCACATTTATTCCCTTTTTAATATGAGCCAAATTGGCATAGAATTCCCTACCAAGGTATTCTTTAGCATATACCATACTCTAGGTAAACCACGTCCACCCTTTGTGCTCCCTAAACTGCCTCAGCACGACGGGGTTGTATCTCTCTAGATCTGGCAATAAGAACTGCCGCTCAAGTGTTAGCGATTTCACCTGCCACCAAGTGCGGAAGCTAGTGAAAGCTACTAGGCTTACAAATCGGTCCTCCCAAACCTCCTTCTTCTTTGTTCGTCAATCCCAGCAGTTGTGGCATCTCTCCCTCTACCATCATCGGTTATGTCCTGAACTGATGTATCTGGTGCGTCATGGACAGGTGTAGTGGATGGCTCAGAAGCCTGACTAGTACTTTTCGAACCCTCAAAAGTGCTACGGGATGATGATGGCATGTCCCTCAGTTGGCTCTCTTGCCTCATCCACGAGAAGGTTCTCCCCTTCCTTTAGAAGTATCACCTCTACATTTAGATCAAACCAATATCTGTATCAAATAGACGCAGTTGTTAGTTGCAATTCAATGTTCAATCAGACACAGAGAAAACACATGAAAATATAGTGAGGGTCAAACACACAGTGTGCTTGAAGGGTGAGTGTCTGTGGTCTGCACAATTTGTCTTGCGGACGTAGATGAAGCCTTGCAGATCGCACAATTCTCTCTTGCAGCCACATATGGGAATTGCAGTCTGCACATATTTCCTTGCGGCCGCAACTTAGAAACCAAAAATATGATGACAGAGAATAGGTGGATGTGCGGCCGCAACATGATTTGTGTGGTCCGCACAATTTGACCTGCGGCCGTACATTTGAGTCACAAAATGTAGACTCTCTAAAGATAGTAAACGAGTTGTTCTGCTGCTGCAATGGAAATTATGCGGTACGCACAATTTGTTATTGTGGCCATTGACTCATTCTTGCCAAACTCACCTATAGTCAACTTCTGCGGACCACACAATTTCAGGTGCGGTCGCAGAATTCAAAATAAACGAACAGTCAGTTAATTTTCAACTAGGGTTTGCAATATTTCTTAAAAGTTTGACATGGTAAAGTCATAAAAGCATGAGAATACATTTACCCAGTCCCCTTAGAACATGTACTAGTTAACCCACTACAAATTTACCCACATATGTATGTACAATTGAATTTTATTGAAAAATGTCCTAAAATTGACTAAAAACTACAAATTAAAAGAAACAGATTAACACGATTTTGAAACCTACCAAATGAATGAGTGTGATGAGAGATTGATTAAAGATGTTGTATGAATGCACATGTAGACTCAACAAAAAACTTCAAAAGATTACTGAGATTTTTCTCAGAGAGGGGAAAGAGCAACAGTAGCCCTAGCCCTCTATTTATACGCTTGATGTTCTCTAGGGAAAGAGGGGCAAGTGCGGCCGTACAATTTCATGTGCGGTCCGTACTCTGTTACCTAGGAGGCTTAAGGTGAAATTTGGTTGCGGTCTGCAGAATTATGGTTGCGGCCGCAGATTTGCTGGGGCGGCCGCAGATCAACCCTTTTTCTAATAGATCAACTTCAGAGAGTTGATATATTCCACCTTCCACTTCTGCGGTCCGCAAGATAATTGTGCGGCCGCAGAGCACTTTTGTTTCAACAACTGTGAATGTGCGGTCCGCATAATTTTACACACTTAGCCAGATTTCTGTCCACCATTCTTCTAAGGCACACTCATCCGTGTAGCACACTTCAAATCAAGTTAGCACAAAAATAATTGTTTTGGACATCAAGATTATAATGCATCATCAAGCTTCTTGGACCGATAAGCCTATAATGCATCATCAAGCTTCTTGGACCAATCCGTCCGGTTAGCATTCACTATTTTGGACAAAATACTCTTTATCTCCCGGTTGGAGACTTCCACTTGACCGCTAGCTTGTGGATGATAGGGAGACGTGATATTATGAGTAACACCATACTTGCTAAGTAAAGTGTTGAAAGCCTTGTTGCAAAAATGCCCCCATCGCTTATTATAGCCCGCAGAGTACCAAACCTTGTGAAAATATTCTTTTTCAGAAACGCCACAACACTTCTCGTCTCATTGTTGGGTAGAGCAACGACCTCAACCCATTTAGACACATAATCAACTGTCACCAAGATGTAGGTGTTTCTATAAGAACTCACAAAAGGACCCATGAAGTCAATCTCCAAAATGGTAGTGAGAGGCACTTCATTTTTCTTCGAGATTCCTCCATTCCGTTGACATTCATCAAATCTTTTCACTACATCACTTGCTTACTTGTACAGAGTGGGCCCATACAAACCTCAACTTAGCACTTTGGCTGCCTTTCTTGCTCCACCATGGTGACCACCATATGGCGAAGAATGACAGGCCCCAAGAATTTAACCTTGCTCTTCTTTCGGTACACATCTTCTAATCACCCCATCCGTGCAAATCCGAAAAAGGTATGGTTCATCTCAATAATAATCTTGACAATCTCGTTTGAGCTTTTTCCTTTGGTTTGAAGAGAACTCATACGGGATGATTCCGCACACAAGAAAATTTGCTAGATCTGCGAACCATGGCACCTCCTTCATAAAAATAGCCAAGAATTGCTCATCGGGGGAGGACACATTGATTTCAAGGCCATCATGCGGCCTCTCCTCCTCCTCCAAATGAGACAAGTGGTCTGCCACTTGATTTTCATTCCCTTTTCTATCTTGGATGTCAATATCAAACTCTTACAACAAAAGCACCCATCTCATCAACCGAGCTTTGGAATCTTTCTTGCTCATAAGATAACGAAGCGTCGCATGATCAGTGTGGACAATAACTTTCGCACCTATCAAGTGCAGGCAGAATTTCTCAATTGCAAACACAATGGCAAGGAGATCTTTCTCCGTAACGGTATATTTTACTTGGGCACCATTCATGGTCTTACTAGCATAGTAGACCGGATGAAAAATCTTGTTGACGTATTGCCCCAAAAAAGCCCCAACCGCTACGTCACTAGCATAATACATGAGTTCAAAGGGGACACTCCAATTTGGAGAGGTGATGATATGAGTGGTTGTCAACTTGAACTTCAACAATTCAAAGGCTTTTATGAAATCATCATTGAAGTTAAACTTAGCATCTTTCTCAAGAAGCTTGCACAACGGGTTCATCACCTTAGAGAAATCTTTGATGAAACGCCGATAAAACCCCACGTGGCCTAAGACACTCTGCAAACCTTTCACCGAAGTTGGAGGTGGAAGTTTAGAAATTACCTCAATCTTTGCCTTATCGACTTCAATTCCATTATTTGAGATTTTGTTGCCAAGGACAATGCCTTCCTCGACCATGAAATGACACTTATCCCAATTTAGTACCAAATTTTTTCTTCACATCTTGCCAACACTTTATATAAATTTGTGAGACAATCATCAAAAGAATCTCCAACTACCGAGAAGTCATCCATGAAAACTTCAAGGTAGTACTCCACCATGTCCGTGAAGATAGCCATCATACAGCTTTGAAAAGTCGCCGGGGCATTACACAAACCAAATGGCATCCGCTTGAAGGCAAAAGTACCATAGGGACATGTAAAGGTTGTTTTCTCTTGATCCTTCGGAGCAATAAGGATTTGGTTGTAGCCCGAATACCCATCAAGAAAGCAATAAAAAGCACAACCAGCCAATCTATCAAGCATTTGGTCTAGGAAAGGAAGTGGAAATTGATCCTTCCTTGTGACTTTGTTGAGCTTGTGGTAGTCCATACACACTCTCCAACCGGTCACCGTTTTTGTAGGAATCAACTCATTCTTGTCATTGGTAACCACCGTCTTGCCCCCCTTCTTTGGGACACATTGAACTGGAGAATTCCACGAACTATCAGAAATGGGATACATAACCCCGACATCCAACCACTTGATAATCTCCTTTTTGACAACTTCTTGCATAGCCTCATTGAGACTCCTTTGATGTTTAATAAATGGTTTGGCGCCTTCCTCCAAGTTGATCCTATGCATGCAAAATGAGGGGCTTATTTCCCGAATATCCGTCAATGTCCACCCAATAGCCTTCTTCCTCTTATGTAGTATCGCTAATGTAGAATCTACCTGCACGTAAGTCAAACAAGAGGAAAGAATAACCGATAAAGTAGAACAATGGCCAAAAAATTCATACCGAAGATGTGGAGGCAATAACTTCAACTCCAAGGTAGGAGGCTCTTCAATAGAAATATTTGTAGGAGTAGTTTTCCTATTCTCAAGATCCAAGGATAGTTTCTAGGGTGCATAATTGTACGAGCGCATTTCTTGCAAAGAGTTCACACATTCCATGAAGCCATTCATCTCGTCATAATCAAAGTTGAGCAAGACAGCCTCTAACATATCACCAACATTGATTGTGGCACTTGTATCATCAATAATAACATCGGTCACCAAGTCCACAAAAGAGCACACCTCATTGCTATTTGGTTGCCGCATGGATTTACACACATGAAAAACTACTTTTTTATCACCCACCCGGAAGATGAGTTCTCCGGCTTCAACATTACAAAGAGACTTCCCCGTAGCAAGGAAAGGTCTTCCAATAATAATCGGCACCTCATATCAGCTTCACAATCTAGAATGACAAAATCCGCCGGAAGAATGAATTTATCAACAAGAACCAAGACATCTTCAATCACTCCCAAAAGTCTCTTCATGGCCTGATCAACCATTTGCAATCTCGTAGAGGTGGGTCTCGGTTGCCCAATCCCTAAAGTTTTGAAAACTAAATAGGGCCTCAAATTGATACTTGCCCCAAGATCACAAAGATCTTTAGCAAACTCAGCACTTCCAATTATACAAGGAATTGTGAAAGCACCAGGATTTTCCAACTTAGGAGCCATTGAATGCACAATTGCACTCACTTGATGAGTGACTTTGATAGTTTCAAAATTCATTGACCATTTCTTTGTCACAAGATCCTTCATAAACATTGCATAACCGAGCATTTGTTCCAAAGCTTCAACTAATGGCACATTGATTGAGAGATTATTCATCATTTGAATGAACTTTTTGAATTGATTCTCGCCATTTTGTTTGGCAAGTCTTTGAGGATATAGAGGTGGAGGCTTAGGCAATGGTTCCTTAGCCTTTTGCACTACCGGCTCCGGTATGTTAATGATGTGATCCCTAAACGGGTTCACCTCATCTTGAGTCTCTTCCACATTATCATCGATATCAATCCAAACTTCATTATTTTCTTGAACCACATTAATCGGGACCTCTTCTTCTTGTTCCATTTGCTAGTCATCCACAAGTTGCTTTTGACTTGAGGTGGATGCATTTCCACTTCTCCCACGTCTTAAAGTAACGGCCATGTCATGCCCCGTATTGTTCCCACCCTTTGGTTTTACCACCATGTTACTTGGTAGTTCCCCCTTAAGACGATAATTTAGAGCTTGAGAGATTTGCCCCATTTGAACTTCTAAGTTGCGGATCGATGTGTTGTGTG
>AWOL01S0006290.1:3378-15265 GCA_000715115.1 Nicotiana otophora
CCGGGCAGAGAGTTTGGGGAGCTTAGCATATCTACCAGCAGCAGAAAGGCCCATGGCATTGGATGTTCAGGCCTTAGCAAGCCAGTTTGTGAGATTGGATATTTCTGAGCCGAGTCGAGTATTGGCTTGTGTGGTCTCTCGGACTTCCCTTTATGATCGTATCAGGGAGCGTCAGTATGTTGAACCCCATCTGCTTGTCCTTAAGGACACGGTCCATCACGGTGATGCTAAGGAGGTCACTATTGGGGATGATGGTGCATTGAGGATGCAGGGCAGGCTATGTGTGCCTAATGTGGATGGTTTGTGTGAGTTGATTCTCCTGGAGGCTCACAGTTCGCGGTACTCTATTCATCCGGGTGCCGCAAAGATGTATCAAGACTTAAGACATCATTACTGGTGGAGGAGAATGAAGAAGGACATAGTAGAATATGTAGCTCGGTGTCTTAATTGCCAGAAGATAAAGTATGAGCATCAACGGCCAGGTGGATTGCTTTAGAAGTTAGAGATTCTAGAGTGGAAATGGGAGCGGATCACTATGAATTTCATTTTTGGACTCCCACGGACTCAGCGGAAGTTTGATGTAGTTTGGGTGATTGTAGATAGGCTGACCAAGTCAGCTCATTTCATTCTTGTGATGACTACCTATTCTTCCGAGCAGCTAGCTCGAATCTACATCCGTGAGATCGTCAAGCTTCATGGCGTACCGGTATCTATTATCTCTGACCGGGGTACGTAGTTCACGGTTCTTAAGAGTTGTACAGCATGAGTTAGGTACTCGGGTTGAGTTGAGCACAGCATTTCACCCTCAGACGGATGGACAGTCCAAGCGCAGTATTCAGATACTGGAGGATATGCTCCGCGCTTGTGTGATAGATTTTGGGGGTGCTTGGGACCAGTGTTTGCCACTTGCGGAGTTTGCCTACAACAACGGTTATCAGTCCAGCATTCATATGGCACCGTATGAGGCTCTGTATGGTAGGCGGTGTCGATCCCTAGTGGGATGATTTGAGCCGGGCAAGGCTAGATTATTGGGTACGAACTTGGTTCAGGATGCCTTGGAGAAGGCTAAGGTGGTTCAGGATAGACTTCGCACAGCCCAGTCCAGATAGAAGAGTTATGCGGATCGGAATATTCGCGATGTTTCATTCATGATTGGAGAGTGGGTCTTGATCCGGGTTTCGCCTATGAAGGGCGTTGTGAGGTTCGGAAAGAGAGCCAAGCTGAGCCCAAGGTTTATTGGTCCCTTTGAGATGTTACGGCGAGTTGGGGAAGTTGCTTATGAGCTTGCCTTACCTCCCAGCCTAGAAGGAGTTCATCCAGTACTCCACATTTCTATGCTCCAGAAGTATCACGGTGATCCGACTCATGTATTAGATTTCAGCTCAGTCCAATTGGACAAGGATCTATATTATGTTAAGGAGCCAGTGGCTATTTTAGACAGGTAGGTCACAAAGCTAAGGTCAAAGAATATTGCTTTTGTGAAGGTTCAATGGAGGGGACAGCCGGTCGAGGAGGCGACTTGGGAGACCGAGCAGGATGTGCGCAGCCGTTATCCTCATCTTTTCACCACTTCAGGTATGTCTCTATGCTCGTTCGAGGACAAACGATTGTTTTAAGAGGGGGAGGATGTAACGACCCGGCCGGTCTTTTTGGAAGTAATAGCCCGATCCCCTATTAAATGTTTCCCCCACATCTATTTCTGCTATTGTGACTTGTCGGGAGGCTTCGTTTTGGTTTTGGAATGTTCTGGGACACTTAGTCCCTAAATGGGAGCTTAAGCCTTAGGATTTAGACCGTAGTCGGAACTATGTAAAGATGACTCCGGAATGGAATTCCGTCGGTTTTGTTAGCTCCGTTAGGTAATTTTGGACTTAGGGGCATGTCCGGATTGTGTTTTAGAGGTCCGTAGCTTATTTAGGCTTGAAATGGAGAAAGTCGAATTTTTGGAGATTTTGACCGGTAGTGGACTTTTTGATATCGGTGTCGGATTCCGATTCTGGGAGATGGAGTAGGTCCGTAATGTTGAATATGACTTGTGTGTAAATTTTGGGGTCAATCGAACGTGGTTTGGTTAGTGTCGGCATCGGTTATCAAATTTAGAAGTTTCAAGTTCCTTAAGTTTGAATCGGAGCATGATTTGTGATTTTAGCATTGTTTGGTGTGGTTTGAGGGCTTGACTAAGTTCGTATGGTGTTTTAGGATTGGTTGGTATGTTTGGTTGAGGTCTTGGGGGCCTCGGGTGAGTTTCGGGTGGTTAACGGACTTGGAATAGAAGTGGAGAAATTTCTAAAGTTTGGTCATTTGCTGGTATGATCGCACCTGCGAGGGTATTAGCCGTAGGTGCGAGGCCGCATGTGCGGTATGTTAAGCGCAGGTGCGGAATTTTAGATGAGTCTATTATGGTTGTATTTATGATATGTAATTGCTTTTGGCTAGATTTGGGCCATTCGGAATCGGATATTCGTGGGAAAGGCATTGTGACTGATTGATTGAGCTTGGTTCGAGGTAAGTGGCTTGCCTAACTTTGTATGGGGGAAATACCCTTAAGATTTGGAACTATTGTGATATGTGAGCGCCGTGTACATGAGGTGACGAGTACGTACACGGGCTAGTTGTGAAAATGCCCTATTTTCTTACTAAGCAGCAACCTGTTTTCCTTTTGTTTTTTGAGTTATACCATTTTAATGAGTATTAATCTATTTTCATTCTTAATTGAGTTATTCCAATATGTGTAGCTATCCTGTTTAGCCTAATACAATATGTTTATGTGTTTTATCAGCTTATGTGAACTCTGTGCAGCATCCTTAGTGATTTTCCTGCTTCTTCCTTGACTCGCACATAATCTAAATCGTAAGATTTGGTGATGTAGATGTATTTCTATTGTTTGCGCTGCATATTTACTTTGGAACTACGGAATGATATTCCGGGAGATCCCCCTATACTGCATATTTACTTTGGGACTACGAAACGATATTCCGGGAGATCCCCCTGTAGTGCATATTTACTTTGTGACTACGGAACGGTATTTCGGGAGATCCCTTTGTCTTGCATATTTACTTTGGGACTACGGAATGGTATTCTGGGAGATCCCCCTACACATTTACGTTTGGGACTACGAGATGGTATCTCTGAAGATCCCTTGTTGTATTTATGTGTATTGAGCTGTTACCTTCTATGAATTCTTTCTTGTTAAATTTCAGTCTTTATTTTACTGCGATATTTCATTTTTGCCTTGCTTCATTATCATATTGCAGTAGGGCCCGGACCTGACATCGTCACTACTCAACCGAGGTTAGGCTTGGCACTTATTGGGTACCGATTGTGGTGTACTCATGCTACTCTTCTGCACATGTTTTGTGTACAGATCCAGGTACTTTTTATCAGCCCCGCTACTAGCTGAGAGTGCTTGCTGTTGTACGAAGACTTCAAGGTATATCTGTCGCGTCCGCAGATCTCAGAGTCCTCCTCTATTCCCTCCTATGTCATATACCTTCCTTACTTCTGTTATTAGACTCTAGTGTATAGAGATACTAGTTTCCTTCTGTAGCTTGTGGCTTATGATGTTCCGGGTTTTGGGATTACTGTGTATTTTGAATAGTTAGTTGTTTAATTCATGTTTTCATTTCATTATTCCGCAAATGTTAGGCTTACCTAGTCATAGAGACTAGGTATCATCACGACGTCATACGGAGGGGAAATTGGGTTGTGACAGTATAAGACCCAAAAAAATAATCAACATAGATAGAAATTACTCAACATAGGAAAACGCCTTTATTAATCCACATTCTCAATAATTATATAAACACCTCTTCTTAAACTCATTTAATTAATTATTTGCAGAGGGAAAATCCATAATGAGATTAAATTCCAAGAAATATAAAACCAACAAACTCACGGAATTACATAAATATTCAAATAACAATCATATCAAATTGTCATATAAAAATAAATTCAACAAACAAGGATTTAGGAATGGCAAATAGATGATTTAATAAATACCAACGATTATCTAATTTACTATACAATAATACCTAAGACTTTAACCCAATAAAATTTGCGCATATAAGCCTGAGTACGTACTCGTCACCTGGCGTACACGGCTTTTCACATTTCATAAATGTCACATAAGACTCGATGCCTAAGGGGTAATTTCCCCACTCGAGATTAGGCAAGATACTTACCTTTTTGAAATTATGCCGATTTTCCAAAATTGCCTTCTTGCTTGAATTGACCTCCGGACAGCTCAAATCTATCCAAATTAATTGTACAACTTCATTAAAATTAATCGGAAATAATTCCGGATAATAATACGTCGACTTAAAATTTTATTTTAAAAAATCAACAAAAATCAATGCGGGGATCGCCTCTCGAAACCCGACATAACTTTTCCGAAATCCGAACACCCATTCTGATACGAGTTCAACCATACCAATTTTATCGAATTCCAATAATAACTCGACCTCCAAATCGTAAATTTTTGTTTTTGGAAGATTTTGTAAAAATCTTGATTTCCTCCATTTAAATCCGAATTAAACGATGAATATAACCATGGATTCATGAAATATAATCACTTTAGGATATAGAACACTTACTTGAGTTGAAATCGTGAAGAAATACTCAAAATCGCCCGGGAACCGAGCTCCAAAAATTCCAAAAAGAAATGGCAAAGTGACTGATTTTTGGTCCTTATGTTTCTGCCCAATTCCACTTCTGCGAGCACTGTTCACGCTTCTGCGGCCACTGTTCACGCTTCTGTGCTGCCTCCGCTTCTGCAAGTACTGTTCACGCTTCTGTGCTGCCTCCGCTTCTGCAAGTACTGTTCACGCTTCTGCGGGCACTGTTCACGCTTCTGCTATCACTGTTCACCCTTCTGCGATCATTGTTCATGCTGCTACTCTGAAATTCCAGTAGCTTTTCTTCAAGTCAGAATTGATCTGTTAACCTTCCGAAATCCACCCGAGGCCCTCAGGACTTTAACCAAATATACCCACATGTCCCAAAATACAATACGAACTTAGTTGAGGCTTTAAACCACATCAAACAACGCCGAAATTACGAATCGCGCATCGAATCGAATTATGAGTTTTCAACTCTTCCAACTTCTATATTTTATGCCGAAACGTATCAAATCAATCCGGAATGACTTCAAATTTTGCACACAAGTCATAAATAACGAAATAGAGCTATTCAAATTTCTGGAATCGAAATCCGACCTCGTTATAAAAAATTCAACCTCCGGTCGGACTTTCCAAATATCTTTCATTTTCCAACTTTTGCCAAAATCGGTCGAACCGAAGTTTGAATTTTTGATAACGAGGTTAGATTTTGATTCCGGAAATTAGAATGGCTCTGTTACGTTATTTATGACTTGTGTGCAAAATTGGAAGTCATTCCGGATTGATTTGATACGTTCCGGCGCAAAATATAGAAGTTGGAAAATTTGAAAACTCATAATTCAATTTGATGCCCGATTCGTAATTTCGGCATTGTTTGATGTGGTTTGAAGAAGCCTCGACTAAGTTCGTATTGTATTTTGGGACATATTGGTATATTTGGTTAAGGTCCCGAGGGCCTTGGGTGAATTCCGGATTGTTAACTGATTGATTTTGGACTTGAAGGAACTGCTGGAAATCTGCCACTGGTGTCATCGCATCTGCGATGCAATTGATCGCAGATGCGCCAGCGCAAAAGCGAGGTCAAGGTCGCAGATGCAAAAGGGACAGGCCTGAGCAGTGGTCGCAGGTGCGAAAATATCCCGTACCTGCGAGATCGCAGAAGCGGAGAGGAGTCCGCAGGTGCGATGGGATTGTTGGCAGTGGCCTTCATAGAAGCGAGTTTTGGCTTGCAAAAGCAGCTCCGCAGATGTGGTGACTCGTCCGCAGGTGCGAAACTGGGCAAAAACATAAGGATTGAACTTGGTCATTTTTTCCATTTCGTTTTGGAATTTTTGGAGCTCGGATTTGTAACGACTCGACTTGTCATTTCAAATATTTAAGTCTCTTTCGGTGGCATAAGGCCCTGAGAAGCTTCGTATTACGTGTATTGACATGCGTGCATGATTGAATTCAGTTACCGGATGATTCAGATTGATTTGGGATACTTGGTCCCTAAAATAGAAGCTCAAGTCTTAGAATTTTTCCCGTAGTCAGAACTGTGTGAACACAACTACAGAATGGAATTTAATGATGTCAATAGCTCTGTATGGTGATTTCGGACATAGGAGCGTGTCTGGAAAATTATTGGAGGTCTGTAGAGGAATTTGGCTTGAAATGGCGAAAGATAAATTTTTGGGAAGTTTGACTGGTGGTTGACTTTTTGATATCGGGGTCGGAATCCGATTCTGGAAATTTGAATTGATTCGTTATGTCATTTATAACTTGTGTGCAAAATTTGAATTCATTCCGGAATGATTCGATACGTTTCGGCGCAAAAATATAGAAGTTGGAAGATTTGAAAACTTATAACTCGATTCGATGCGCAATTCGTAATTTTGGCATTGTTTGACATGGTTTAAAGCCTCGACTAAGTTCGTATTGTATTTTGGGACGTGTTGGTATATTTGGTTGAGGTTCCGAGGGCCTCGGGTGGATTTCGGAAGGTTAACGGATCAATTCGGACTTGAAGAAAAGCTGCTGGAATTTCTGGGCAGCTTGCTATTGTTTTCGCAGGTGCGTGAACAGTACCCGTAGGTGCGTGAACAGTTCCCGCAGGTGCGAAACTGGGCAGCAACATAAGGACCAAAAATCAGTCACTTTGTCATTTTCGATTGAGATTTTGGAGCTCGGTGTTTGGGCGATTTTGGAGGATTTTTTCACGACTTTGACTGGGGTAAATGTTCTATATCCTAAAGTATTTATATTTCATGAATCCATTATTATATTCATCATTTAATTCGCATTTAAATGGAGAAAATAAAAATTTTTGCAAAGTCTCCCAAAAACGAAAATTTAAGATTTTGAGGTCGTGTTGTTATTGGAATTCGATAAAATTGGTATGGTTGAAATCCCATCGGAATGGGTATTCGGATTTCATAAAAATTATGTCGGGTTCCGAGAGGCGGGCCCCGCGTTGACTTTTGTTGACTTTTTGGAATAAAATTTTAAGTCGGCGTATTATTATCCAGAATTATTTTCGATGAAATTTAATGAAGTTATGCAATTAATTGGGATAGATTTGAGTTATCCGGAGGTCAATTTAAGCAAGAAGGCTATTTTGTAATATCGGCCTAACTTCAAAAAGGTAAGTGTCCTGCTTAACCTCGAGTAGGGGAATTACCCCTTAGTCATCGAGTCTTATGTGCCATTTGTGAAATGTGAAAAGTCGTGTACACGAGGTCACGAGTACGTACTCGGGCTTATATATGCAAAATTCATTGAGTTAAAGTCTTGGGCAAATTGTGTAGTAATTTGGATAATTGTTAGTACTTGTTAAATCATCTATTTGCCATGCCTCAATTCGCGTTTGTTGAATTTGTTTATATATGACAATTTGATGTGGTTATTGTTTGTATATATATGTGAATTCCGTGAGTTTGGTGATTTGATATTTTCTGGAAATAATTATATTATGGATTTTTCATCTGCAAATAATTAACGAAATAAGTTTAATCCGAGGCGTTATATAATTATCTAAATTTGGATTAATGAAGGCTTTGATTTATGCTCAATAATTGTTATCACTGTTGATTGTTTTTGTGGTGTTATACACATTGTGTGGAGCCTTCGGCTATTTGTTATGAAATTAATTGATTTGGTTGTATCTTTGGAATTTGGTTGTGGCCATTGGGCAAATTGTGACATGAATTGATTTTTCCCTTATACATTGATGTGTTGTGTGAGTTGTTATTTTGAGGATATAAGGGTGGCATTCCACTGTTGATATTATGTGGGTATAAGGGTGGCATTTCACTGTTGTTGTGTTTGTTGGAATATTATCTGGGCGGAGCGATAAGGGTGGCAATATGAGCGATAAGGGTGGCTATTGATATTGTCAGGGCGGAAGGATAGGGGTGGCTATTATAGGAGTGATAAGGGTGGCAATAGGAGCGATAATAATGGTTATTGTCAAGGACCATATGTGATGATGTGGAGTTGTGGTGTTGGTGATTTTCATGTGATGTTATGATTTTCTTGTGTTTATTTTTATACCTTGTGCAATTTGTCTTGTTTTTGGTAAATTGATAACCATCTGATTTATGTTAAAATTGAGAGCATGTGGCTATTGCCAGGCAGATTATAAAATAAAATGTGGGCACGAGGTGTCGTGAGTAAATAATGAAGATATTGGTACGTGAATTGTCCGTGCAGTTGTGATATGAAATGTGGGCACAGGGTGTTGTGACTAAATGATACTAATATTGGCACGTGAACTGTCCGTGCAACTGTGATATGAAAAGTGGGCACGAGGTGCCGGGGAAATATGATGATTTAATTATGGGCATGAATTTACGAAAAATATAAAAATGGGCTGAGACCAGTATTTTTATGATTGTGAAATGAGGTATCACATGGTGACTTTTTAATTGAAAGAATTATATTCAAAATATTTATTTGGAAGGACTTTTATTCAAAAAGAATTATATGAGAGAATTGTATTTGAAAGATATTTATTTGAGGAAATTATATTTGAAGAGATTTATTGAAAGAATTTTATATTCGAAAGATGTTTATTCGAGGAAATTATTGTGATGACCCAAAATATCATCTTTAAATTTAATAAGTAATTCTGTGTTTTAAGACCTCGAAAAGCATCATTTATCATTCCTCGACTTGCGTGCGCAGTCCGTACATTTTTTCAAAAATTCTTTATGTGAAAAATGGATTAAAATGTGAAATAGAGCTTTAAAACTCAACTGGGTTGACGTTGGTCAACATTTAGAGCAGACAGGCCTGGATTAGTGTTTTGACAATTTCGGTAGGTCCATATCATGATTTGGGACTTGGGCGTATGCCCGGAATCGAATTCCGAAGTCCCTAGCCCGAGATATGGAATTTTGATGAAAAATTAAAAGCTTAATGATTTTTAAGAAATTCCTGATGTTGGATTTATTGGTCTCGGGTCCATATTTTGGTTTCGGAGCCCGGTATAGGTCCACTATAATATTCATGATTTGTCTGCCAAATTTGGTGAGAATCGGAGTTGATTTGACGTGATTCAGACGTCCGGTTGTAAAAAATATAAGTTTTAAAGTTTTCTTAAAATTTTCCTTCGATTTGGTATCCGATTCGTAGTTCTAGGTGTTATTTTGACGATTTGATCGCGCGAGCAAGTTCGTATGATATATTAGGACTTGTCTGCATGTTTGGTTTGGAGCCCCGAGAGCTCGAGTGAGTTTTGGATAGGCTATGGGATAATTTTGAACTTAGAAAATCTGGTTTTTGAGCTTCTGCTGTCATCTAGGGCATTGTGCTTTGCGATCGCGAAGCAATTCCTGCGATCACGAAGAGGAAATTGTAAGTAGTGATTTTTACCCTTCGCGTTCGCGAAGATAGGCACACGATCGCGGAAGGTAAACTCCCAGTGCACTGCGAACGCAAGGGACCAGTTGCGATCGCGTAGAAGGAAGAAAGCAGAAGCTAGGCACATCGATTATGGTACGCGATCGCACAAGTAAGTATGCAATTGCGTAAGGCTGGAAAAATGTACTCCGCGATCGCTTGAGCATTTACGCGATCGCGTAAAGTTTAAAGTCTGGGCAGCCAAAATGTGCTTCGCGATCGCGAAGAGTAAAATGAACCTGGGCAAAAGTTGTTCTAAGTGATCGCGAACGAATTTCCGTGATCGCGATGAGTGAAAATCCCAGAAACAGAACTTAAGTCCTGGAAATGGGGTTTCGATCCATTTTCAATTCTTTTTCATTTTGAGCTCGGGTAAGGCGATTCTTGGGCGATCGTTACGGGAAAATATTAGGGTAAGTGATCCTTATCCTATATTGATTATATTTCGTGATTTCATACTCATTTATATCATGAATCCGTGAATTTATGGAAGCAAAATCAGATTTTTGTAAAATCTTCCAAAAACAATAATTTAAGATTCGATGGTCCATTTGACATCGGAAATTGATAAATTTTGTATGGTTGGACTCGTATCGGAATGGGTGTTCGGATTTCGTAAGTTTTTCCGATATTTGAGACGTGGGTCCCACTGTCGAATATTTTAATGAATTTCAGATTTTTATCCGGAAAATTAGTAAATTCATATGGAATTAATTCCTATGATTCGTATTGAGTATATAAAATTGTTTGTAAATAGATTTAAAGCTTTTGGAGACAAATTTAAAAGGAAAAGTCGTGGTCGAGTAATTGATTGGAATTTACAAAGTAAGGTAAGTATCATGGTTAACCTTGACGTGAGGGAATAGAACCCTTAAACTATTTGTTATGTGAAATGCATATGAACTACGTATAGGTGAGGTGACGAGTGTCTATACGTCGTCAAATTAATTGTTTGCATAATTACTTGAAAAATCATAAATCATTTTAAATCATGAATTAATTATTATAATAATTGTTTCTCTCATATTCTTTGTCAAATATTAATTCTTGATTTCCTGCATTAATTGTTACATGCTATTTGAATTATGTGTCTTAATTATTATTTGAGATTTAGTATATTAAATATTAAACTGCCTATTTTCTCCCTGATTTCTGTAATAATTTGCTATTTGTCATGGTTTGTTTCATAATTAAATCATAATTATTGTATTCTTGTTCTCTTATAATTTTATATTAATTGTTGCATTTAATGGAAAAATTTCTTCTATAAGAATTGGTAAATGGATATATTGGAGGATCGGGTTGCACGCCGCAACAGAATTGATTGAAAAAGTCTATATTGGAGGATCGGGTTGCATGCCGCAACAGACTTATTAAAAAGTCAATATGTGGGGGATCGGATTGCACGCCGCAGTAGACTTATTTAAAAGTCATTATATCTACTTGATTAAAAATAATTATATGAGAAGATTGAAAATGAATATATTGTGAGAGCAGTTTGCACGCTGCAACAGAATTGAATGTGAATATATTGTGAGAGCGGGTTGCACGCTGCAACGGCTTTTGATGGAAATGATAATTAGTTATGACTGCTGAGTTGGCTTCCATTATTATAAATGAGTTACCTGATTTAATTTTATTATCTGTTGTTGTTACTAATATTGCGTACAGGTTCATGTAAGTGACCCGCCTTAGCCTCGTCACTACCTTGTCGAGGATAGGCTCAGCACTTACTAGTATATGGGGTCGGTTGTACTGATACTACACTGTGCACTTCTTGTGCAGATTTCGGAGTTGGTCCCAACGGCGTGCCATAGACTTGCTTGGATTTTAGCTACTCGGAGGAGACTTGAGGTATAACTGCACAGCGTCCGCAGTTCTGAAGTCCCCGTCTATTTTACTTTAGTTGTGTGTTTGTTTCCAAACAGTTTTAATTTATTCAGACATTTAATTGTATTTATTCTAAAAGCTCGTGCACTTGTGATACCAATTCTGGGATGGTATTTAGACACCGTTGTTTTTATGGATTACTCGCTATATTTAAGACTTTATTTCCGCAATCGTTCTTTGTTATTAATAAATTTAAAAATTGTTTTAAAAATTGATAATATTATTCTAACGTTGGTTTACCTGGCAAGTGAAATATTAGGCGCCACCACGGTCCGAAGGTGGGAATTTTGGATCAAGACAGTTGGTATCAGAGCACTAGGTTACATAGGTCTCACGAGTCACGAGCAAGCTTAGTAGAGTCTGAAGGATCGGTACGGAGACGTCTGTACTTACCTCTCAGGGGATGTAAGGTTTAGGAACAATATCACTTCTTTCTTATTCTATCGTGCGATTTTATTCTATCATTGATGATTGAACCATTCTACTCTTATTCTCTCGCA
>AWOL01S0006293.1:0-13390 GCA_000715115.1 Nicotiana otophora
CTTAGAGGCATTCTCTTTTTCTTGGGGGCTAGAGAGACTTGACATCACTATTTCCTGTGCATTGCATTCTTTTTCTCCCTCGATGCTTACGTTAGCGATCATTACCTCTTTGAAGGGGATAATCTTGAAACATCTCCAGTTACTCTCACACCTTTCGTGGTACAAACTCAGGCACCGATTGAAGTTGAGCTAGCCGCACCAACTCCATTTGAGGTTGAGGTAACAACACCCTTCACCGTGATGCTGGCACCCACGCCGTCTTTTAAGTCTAATGCTATACCTTGGGATTATGTTGCGGAAGCAAGAAGCAAAGGAAAGGCAAAAATTGAAGAAACTGGTAGGGTCTATACACCGGAGCATGTGGGATGAATGAGCAAAGAAGCTACATCTAAACCGCCTGTTATTGAGACTGGCCCGGACAACCTTTGGGGAAAGGTGAAAGCAAGAGAATATTCTGTGGTTGATCATCTGAATAAAAACCCCTGCTCAAATATCCATTTTATTACTGTTACAAAACTCTGAGGCACATAGGAATGCCCTAATTAAGGTGTTGAATGAAGCCTATGTACCCAATAACATAACCAGTTGAGAAATGGCCAACATGGTAGGGCAAGTGTTGGAAAGCCACAAGATCACTTTTCATGAAGACGAGCTTCCATCATAAGGACTAAGTCACAACAGGGAACTGCATATCACAGTGCAGTTTGAGGACAAGTTCATTGCCAGAGTCCTGATAGATGGGGGTTCAAGTCCCAACATATGTCCACTAACTACTTCGAAAAGGTTGGGTAAAGGTCTGCAGGAGATACGAGAAGGGAGTATGAATGTGAAAGCATTTGATATGTCTCAAAGGGCCACAATTGGGGAGACCAACCTCAGCCTACATATGGGCCCGACCTGGTTTGATGTTGAGTTTCAAGTATTGGATATATCTGCTACATACATCCTATTGTTGTGACGACCTTGGATACATGCCGCTGGGGCTGTAGCTTCTACTCTACATCAGGCCGTGAAGTTTGAGTGTAACCATCAGGAAGTGATCATCCACGGAGACAGATGTAATCCCATTTATACCAATCAGACTGTTTCGGTCGTCGAGAATAGAAGGAAGTTGGGTGAAGAAACATACCATCGCGTCGAGCGCGTCAACGCAATTGAAAAAGACAAATGGTAGAGCATTACGATAGAAGGCATATTGGCATGGACAGGGTATGAACCTGGCAAGGGTCTCAGTAAGAATCTCCACGGGATCACTAAACCGATACAGCTAGAGTGTTACGGCACAACATTTAAGCTTGGGTATGAATACACCTGGAACGAGTATCAGAATTGGTCGCCATCGTGGCGTGGTCCTTATTACCCTCTAGAGCAGCCAATACCACATTTGATCCAGTCGTTTTATCAAGCTGACATGATGTGGGGGTCCGAAGAAGATGAAGCTCTAGCTGGCATAAGGAAGCTATTTCTGGATAATAAAGACATGGACTGCAGTGTGATAGTTGAGGAGGAGGAGGAGGAGGAAGACTTTATTATTCAGACAATGGAGAAGGGAGTTGTTCTCGAGAATTGGACTGTTGTGCCATCAAATGCCCGTCGAGTTCCTGGGTAGCCTGGCAATTAGCATCAATTATTTGTAAATGCAATTTTATGAGCATCTAAGACATTTTCAATATTTTGTTTAAAGCATATTTTGTTTTGAATATTGCTCGCGCCATCGAGCCATACTTATTAGACATTTTCAAGAATTATCTAATGCATTGTTATTTTTAGTATTTATTATTATTCTTTATATTTTTTCTCTAAAGTATTATTATTACCTATCCTAACGAACCTACGACTGTGGCATTTAACGAGACAACGCAACATAAGGATAGTGATTTAGAGGATCAAGAAGAGGATATAATACCCGAGGAAATTGTCAGAGAAATGGAAAATTTTGAAAACAAGCCTAAGTCCAATTTGTATTAAACTGAAATCGTTAATTTGGGAGACTCCAAAACAGTCAAGAAAACTCATGTAAGCATTCACCTATCGTTGTCAGAGAAAGAAGAATACATTCGGTTCTTAAAGGAGTATAAGGATATTTTTTGCATGGTCCTATGATGATATGACCGGCTTGAGCATGTCCATAGTGGCTCATAAACTACCTACCAAGCCTATGTGTCCGCCTGTAAAGCATAAGCTCAGAAAGTTCAAACCAGATATGAGTCTGAAAATAATGGCGGAAGTTACCACACAAATCAAAGCCAAGGTTCTCAGAGTGGTTGAATATCCGACCTGGTTGGCTAACATTGTGCCGGTTCCAAAGAAAGATGGGAAGGTCAGAGTGTGTGTCGACTATCAGGATTTAAACAGAGCGAGTTCCAAAGATAATTTCCCTTTGCCCAATATACACATACTGATTGACAACTGTGCCAAGCATGAACTTCAATCCTTCGTGGATTGCTTCGCGGGATATTATCAGTTCTGGATGGATGAAGAGGATGCCGAAAAGATAGCCTTCATTACACCATAGGGAGTATATTGTTACAAAATGATGCTGTTTGGCCTAAATAGTGCTGGAGCCACCTATATGAGGGACATGACAACCATTTTCCACGAAATGATACAATAGGAGATAGAGGTGTATGTGTATGACATCATCATCAAATATAAGAGAAGCACGGATTGTATAGCAGATTTGAGGAAATTCTTTGATCGACTTCGAAGGTACAACCTGAAGCTGAATCCCGCAAAATGTGACTTCGGAGTCCCTGCTGGAAAGCTGTTAGGGTTCATCGTCAACTGCCGAGGAATTGAGCTAGACCCATCAAAGGTCAAGGCTATCCAAGATTTGCCACCTTCGAAGAACAAGAAAGATGTGATGAGTTTCTTAGGGCGTCTCAATTACATCAGCCATTTCATAGCACAATCAACTGTGATCTGTGAACCGATTTTAAAAATGTTGAAGAAAGACACTGCAACAAGTTGGACTGAAGAATGCCAGAAAGCCGTTGGCTAGATCAAAGAATATTTATCCAAACCACCTGTTATGCTCCCACCAGAACCTGGGAGACCTCTGCTACTCTATTTATCTGTACTAGATGGGGCTTTTGGCTGTGTCTTGGGACAACACGACAAGATGGGAAGAAAGGAACAAGCCATATACTATATGAGCAAGAAGTTCACACCATACGAAGCACGGTATTCTTTGTTGGAACGCACTTGCTGCGCTTTGACATGGATAGCTCAAACGTTGAGGCATTACTTTTGTGCCTATACCACATATCTCATATCAAGGATGGAACCGTTAAAATACATCTTCCAGAAACCCATGCCCACGGGGAAGTTAGAAAAATGGTAGATATTACTAAGTGAGTTTGACATCATCTATGTAACTCAGAAGGCTATCAAGGGGTTAACGTTGGCGGATCATTTGGCAGAAAATCCTATAGAGGGAGAGTACAAACCACTGAAAACGTATTTTCCCGACGAAGAGGTATCATTCGTAGGAGAAGATATCACCGAAACCTATGATGGTTGGAGAATGTTCTTCAATGGAGCTGCAAATTTCAAAGGAGTGGGTATTGGAGCAGTTTTAGTATTAGAGACAGTTCAACACTATCAAGTATCCGCAAAGCTCAGATTTCCACGTACCAACAATATGATAGAATATGAGGCTTGCATCTTGGGACTCAAGTCGGCCATTGACATGAACGTTCAGGAATTGCAGGTAATTGGTGACTCAGACCAAAATAATGTCGTATTTGTACTATGTACAAGCATTCATGAAGAGATTCACAAAGATAGAGTTCAAACATGTTTGGAGAATCCAGAATGAGTTCGCAGATGCATTGGCTACTCTATCTTCCATGATACAACACCCAGACAAGAATTTCATCGACCCTATCCCGCTAGGGATTCCGAACCAGCTAGCTTATTGTGCTCACATTGAAGAAACAATTAATGGGAATCCATGGTTCCATGACATCAAAGAATATTTTCAAAAAGGAGAATACCCGGAGCACGCAAATCATACTCAGAAACGAACACTCTGAAGGCTATCCAGCCATTTCTTCCAAAGTGAAGGAATTCTGTACAGAAGGGCTCCAGATCTGGGTTTATTACGGTGCGTCGATGCCAAGACATCCAAATTGCTCGAAGAGATACATGCTAGAACTTGTGGACCACACATGAATGGTTTCGTCTTAGCTAAGAAGATATTAAGAGCAGTATATTTTTGGATGACTATATCAAGTATGTCCGAAAGTGTCATTAATGCCAAGTACATGCTGATATGATACGAGTGCCACCCAATGAACTCAATGCAACAAGTGCACCTTGGCCTTTCTCTGCTTGGGGGATGGATGTCATCGGTCCAATCGAACTCGCCGCTTCAAATGGGCACAGGTTCATTCTAGTGCTCATAGACTATTTCACAAAATGGGTTGAAGCTGCATCTTACAAGGTTGTAACTAAGAAGGTCATAGCAGATTTCGTTATGGATCGTATTGTCTGTCACTTCGGGGTACCGGAGTCAATCATCACCGACAATGCCGCCAATCTTAACAGTGATTTGATGAGAATCATGTGTGAAACATTCAAGATCAAGCATAAGAATTCCACAACATACAGGCCACAAATGAATAGAGCTGTGGAAGCCGCCAATAAGAACATCAAGAAGATACTAAGGAAGATGGTAGATAATCACAAACAATGGCACAAGAAGTTACCATTTGCCCTGCATGGATATCGTACCACGGTTCGCACATCAGCTGGGGCAACTCCTTATTTGCTGGTGTATGGTACTGAAGCCGTCATTCCCGCCAAAGTAGAAATTCCTTCTTTGAGAATCATACAAGAGGCTGGACTCAATGATGCAGAATGGATACGAAGTCATTATGAGCAACTGGCTCTCATTGACGGGAAAGGAACGAACGCAGTATGTCACGGTCAACTTTACCAGAACAGAATGTCCAGAGCTTTCAATAAAAGGGTCAGGCCTATACAATTCACACCGGGGCAGTTGGTGCTAAAGCGGATCTTCCCACATCAAGATGAAGCTAAAAGGAAATTTGCACCCAATTGGCAAGGGCCCTATATAGTTCACACAGTACTAACAGGAGGAGCACTCATACTTGCAGAAATGGACAGACAAATTTGGCTAAAACCTATCAACTCAGACGCAGTCAGGAGATACTATGTTTAGATTGTTTACATTTTTTAATTCGATGTAACTGAACTACGCTTGACCTGATTCCCGTTTAAGAGGGGATACATAGGCAGCCGTGTGGCTTCGGTCTCATCTTAATAAAATCTTAATCTTTCCATGATTAGAAAACTGGGGCAGAATGTTTAGGAGGACCCTCAAAATTCTAAAGCAAGTTCAGCCGACATCGTCATACATGGAACATCCAAAGTATTGCATTTAAACTGGGGCAGAATTTTGAGGGGGGCCCTCAAAATTCTAAAGCAAGTTCAGCCGACATCGTCATACATGGAACATCCAAAGTATTGCATTTAAACTGGGGCAGAATTTTGAGGGGGGCCCTCAAAATTCTAAAGCAAGTTCAGCCGACATCGTCATACATGGAACATCCAAAGTATTGCATTTAAACTGGGGCAGAATTTTGAGGGGGGCCCTCAAAATTCTAAAGCAAGTTCAGCCGACATCGTCATACATGGAACATCCAAAGTATTGCATTTAAACTGGGGCAGAATTTTGAGGGGGGCCCTCAAAATTCTAAAGCAAGTTCAGCCGACATCGTCATACATGGAACATCCAAAGTATTGCATTTAAACTGGGGCAGAATTTTGAGGGGGGCCCTCAAAATTCTAAAGCAAGGAAGTCGCAATGTCTACATAGCTTACCATCATCCAAAGAGAATGACATTTATCCTAGATATGTTTGCGCAGCCTGGAAGTGGGTTGGATGCGTTGCTTCAACAATCTGACTGGCGAAAAAGGTACATTCGATGTTTGAATGGTTCCCTAGTAGTGCGTTCATCATCAGATCAAGAGAAGCTACTCATCTAATGTTGATCGGGTTAAGAGGGATCTATCCTTAAGCTCCTATAAGGGTAATGAGGCAAGCAGGAAGAAAACAGGTTATACCTCGGGTTTCCAACATGGTCCAATACAAAGTAGATTTTAAAGGGAACATCATTCCGTTCATGTTCGAGGCGCAGCATTTGTGGAATCAAAAGGTCATTGTGGAGAAAAATACCATCGAGCCATACAAGTATCATGCCAGCCATATGCCCTTCTACCCATCATGGTTGGCAGATGATATAGCGGGGGATCTCAAGCCATGAAGTAATCTTAAAAATAGGGTTATAGATGATGCTGCTGAAGCACAAGTCAAATACAAGATGATGCGCAAGACGGTTTTCGAGTATGAATCTAGGCATTTGCAACAACACAAAGTGGATATGGAAGCAATCAATGGGGAAGGATGAGAAAGAGTCTTTCAGATTGTCAGAACACTGATGGCATTGAAGGGGGGAATTTAGCAAAGGCTTACCCATTGTTGGATATACACGAACTGAGAAATCTAATTGATGGAGTCAAGAGAGCCAAGCATGGGGAAGGTCCTTCTGGGATCAAGTAGATTAGGAAATGACGTTCTTTACTTCCTTTTAGCTTAGTTTTAGATTTTGAATGTAATAAGGCAAATGCCATTAATAACTTTCTCATTATTGTCATTTTAGTAAGGATTTGATGGATTTTCGCATTAATGAAATGACACAATTATTGGCATCAATTTCCTCCAAGTCTATGTGTCGCTTAGGCCTACCTCGGGCACAACGAGGTCCCCCAAATTAGGACACAATTTTGTTATATGATTTTGCAGAGCATGTTCAATATTGCAAGCATTCTTTCAATATCCCTTACTGACTTGGTTACCTTTTTGTTTTTCTTTTCTTTTGTTTATTCACATTCCCCAAAGGTTGGTTCATGCATACTGGCATCCTCAGTATATCACACTATATATAGAGGTCCTCCACGTCCTCCTCCACCGAGTGATCCTAAAGGCAAAATCAAAGGGAAATGAAAAATGGACGATTTAAGCGGTATCAAAAAGGACAATGCAGAGAATGTTGAAACTTTGGACGATCGGAATACTCCAGCACAGAATGAATTGGTCCTACGTCTGGAACAGAAAATATTGGAGCTACAAGGGGAACTTAAGCAGGTCTGGAACTTGGCAAACCTTTCCCTCACCCTAAACATCCCCAGCATTAACCAATAAAACACAAACTCCCAAAACACACAAAATCACAATCCGCAAAATCCTCCCACATCACATCAATACGCCACACCTCCTCAGAACCACAACCCTCCACCGGTACCTACTCCTTAACAACGCCATCACCACCCAACTCAATACCCACAAATAACCACATACCACACCCATCATAATGCACCACAGCCTACTCCTGACCCGCAAAACTCAACCAATGACCGCCATTACGCTCAGATTCCTGGAGTCCACCACAGCAATCCCATATATGTGAAAACTTTACCTCATACCCAACAATAGACCCTATACATACCTGAATCCGCCGAGAAGGACCTGCTCATCAAGAACATAGCGGAAGAACTCAAGAAACTTACTAGCAGAGTTCAAAGTGTCGAAGGGGAAAAAAGCATTGAGGGTTTGAATTATGAAGATTTGTGTATTCAAACAGATGTAGAACTGCCAGAAGGTTACAAACCTCCTAGTTTCGAAATGTTCGATGGGAGTGGTGATCCGAAGGTGCATTTGAGAACGTATTGTGTCAAGTTGGTAGGAGTTGGAAAAGATGAAAGAATCCGCATGAAGATGTTCATGAGGAACCTCACCAGAGATGCCCTGTCTTGGTACATCAGTCAGAACCCAAAGAAATGGGTTAATTGGGTGAGCATAGCACTAGATTTCATGGATCGGTTTAGGTTTAACACAGAAAATGCACCAGACGTTTTCTACATTCAAAATCGCAAGAAGAAGCCAATGGAAACTTTTCGCGAATATGCTACTCGGTGGAGGTCTGAAGCTGCAAAAGTAAGGCCAACCCTGGAAGAAGAACAGATGAATAATTCTTCGTCAGAGCTCAGGATCCACAAAACTACGAAAGACTGATGGTTATTGAAAACCATAAATTTTCTGACATCATCAAATTCGGAAAAAGAATAGAAGAAGGGATCAAAAGCGGAATGGTGACAAATTTTGAAGCACTCCAAGCCACAAATAAAGCTTTGCAGTCAGGAGGTACACTAAGAAGAAAGAAGTAGGTGCAGTGATGGTAGCCCAAGGTCCAAAGTCTCCTCTTACATACCAAACACCCCCACCCACATATCAACGTTCACCTCCCATATACCAACAACCTACCGCCACTTACCATACTTATAATACCCAACCAGCATACTACCACTAACCACCAGCCCGCCAAAACTACCAAAAACCTAGACTAAATTTTGACCGCAGACTACCCAGACAATACACCCCAGTTGATGAACCCATAGACCAACTGTACGAGAGACTAAATGATGCCGGTTATGTCACTCTCATTCCCGCTGTTGCTATGGAAAATGCCTCCCAGTGGATTAATCCAAATAAGACATGTGCCTATCACTCAGGCATGCAGGGTCATACTATTGATGAGTGTTGTACTTTGAAGGATAACATTCAGACAATAATTGACACCAAAATCATACAGGCAAAGGAGGCTGCACCAAATGTCTGTAACAATCCTCTCCCGGATCATAGGAGTGAAGGGGTAAACGTGATAGAGACCGATGAAGAATGGGACTCTGAGGGGTTGATTGGACTCATTCGAGAAGAGGATAATCTTGAAACATCTCCAGTCACTGTCACACCTTTCGTGGTACAAAAGCAGGCACCGATTGAAGTTGAGCTAGCCACACCAACTCCATTTGAGGTTGAGGTAACAACACCCTTCACCGTGATGCTGGCACCCACGCCGTCTTTTAAGTCTAATGCTATGCCTTGGGATTATGTTACGGAAGCAAGAAGCAAAGTAAAGGTAAAAATAGAAGAAATAGGTGCAGTGCAATGGATGACTAGAACTGGTAGGGTCTATACACCTGAGCATTTGGGAGGAACGAGCAAAAAAGCTGCATCTAAACCGCTTGTTATTGAGACTGGCCTGGACGACCTTTGGAGAAAGGTGCAAGCAAGAGAATATTCTGTGGTTGATCATCTGAACAAAACCCCTGCTCAAATATCCATTTATCACTGCTACAAAACTCTTAGGCACATAGGAATGCCCTAATGAAGGTGTTGAATGAAGCCTATGTACCCAATAACATCACCAGTAGAGAAATGGCTAACATGGTAGGGCAAGTGTTGGAAAGCCACAAGATCACTTTTCATGAAGACGAGCTTCCATCAAAAGAACTAAGTCACAACAAGGCACTGCATATCACAGTGCAGTTTGAGGACAAGTTCATTGCCAGAGTCCTGATAGATGGGTGTTCAAGTCTCAACATATGTCTACTAACTACTTTGGAAAGGTTGGGTAAAGGTGTGCAGGAGATACGAGTAGGGAGTATGAATGTGAAAACATTTGATGTGTCTTAAAGGGCCACAATTAGGGAGACTAACCTCAGCCTACAGATGGGCCCGACCTGGTTTGATGTTGAGTTTCAAGTATTGGATATCTGCTACATACATCCTATTATTGTGATGACCTTGGATACATGCCGCCGCGGCTGTAGCTTATACTCTACATCATGCCGTGAAGTTTGAGTGTAACCATCAGGAAGTGATCATCCACGGAGACAGATGTAATCCCATTTATACCAATCAGACTATTTCGTTCGCCGAGAATAAAAGGAAGTTGGGTGGAGAAACATACCATCACGTCGAGCGCGTCAACGCAATTGAAAAAGACAAATGGTGGAGCATTAAGACAGAAGGCATATTGGCATGGACAGGTTATGAACCTGGCAAGGGTCTCTGTAAGAATCTCCAGGGAATTACCAAACCGATACAGCTAGAGTGTTACGGCACAACATTTGGGCTTGGGTATGAATACACTTGGAACGAGTTTTAGAATTGGTCGCCACCGTGTTGTGGTCCTTATTACCCTCTAGAGCAGCCAGTACCACAATTGATCCAGTCATTTCATCTAGCTGACATGATGTGGGGGTCTGAAGAAGATGAAGCTCTAGCTAGCATCAGGAAGCTATTTCTGGATGATAAAGACATGGACTGCAGTGTGATAGTTGAGGAGGAGGAGGATGAAGACCTTATTATTCAGACAATGGAGAAGGGAGTTGTTCTCAAGAATTGGACTGTTGCGCCATCAAATGCCCGTCGAGTTCCTGGGTAGCCTGGCAATTAGCATCAATTATTTGTAAAAGCAATTTTATGAGAATCTAAGTCATTTTAAGTATTTGTTTTAAAGCATATTTTGTTTTGAAATAATTGCTCGAGCCATCGAGCCATACTTATTTGACGTTTTCAAGCTTTATCTAATGCATTGTTATTTTTAGTATTTATTATTATTCTTTATATTTTTTCTCTAAAGTATTATTATTACCTATCCCAGCGAACCTACGATTGTGGCATTTAATGAGACAACGCAACATAAGGATAGTGATTCAGAGGATCTGGAAGAGGATATAATACTCGAGGAAATTGTCAGAGAAATGGAAAATTTTGAAAACAAGCCTAAGTCCAATTTCTATGAGACTGAAATCATTAATTTGGGTGACTCCGAAACAGTCAAGGAAACTCATGTAAGTATTCACCTATCGCTGTTAGAGAAAGAAGAATACATTCGGTTCTTAAAGGAGTATAAGGATATGTTTGCATGGTCCTATGATGATATGACGAGCTTGAGCACGTCCATAGTGGCTCATAAACTACCTACCAAGCCTATGTGTTTTCTTGTAAAGAATAAGCTCAGAAAGTTCGAACCAGATATAAGTCTGAAAATAATGGCGAAAGTTACCAAGCAGATCAAAGCCAAGGTTCTCAGAGTGGTTGAATATCTGACCTGGTTGGCTAACATTGTGCGGTTCCAAAGAAAGATGGGAAGGTCAGAGTGTGTGTCGACTATCGGGATTTAAACAGAGCGAGTCCCAAAGATAATTTCCCTTTGCCCAATATACACATACTGATTGACAACTGTGCCAAGCATGAACTTCAATCCTTCGTGGATTGCTTCGCGGGATATCATCAGATCTAGATGGATGAAGAGGATGCCGAAAAGACAGCCTTCATTACACCATAGGGAGTATATTGTTACAAAATGATGTCGTTTGGCCTAAATAATGCTGGAGCCACCTATATGAGGGCCATGACAACCATTTTCCACGACATGATACACAAGGAGATAGAGGTGTATGTGGATGATGTCATCATCAAATATAAGAGAAGCACTGATTATATAGTAGATTTGAGAAAATTCTTTGATCGACTTCGAAGGTACAACCTGAAATTGAATCCCACAAAATGTGCCTTCGGAGTCCCTGCTGGAAAGTTGTTAGGGTTCATCGTCAACTGCCGAGGAATTGAGCTAGACCCATCAAAGGTCAAGGCTATCCAAGATTTGCCACCTCCGAAGAACAAGAAAGATGTGATGAGTTTCTTAGGGCGTCTCAATTACATCAGCCGTTTCATAGCACAATCAACTGTGATCTGTGAACCGATTTTAAAAATGTTGAAGAAAGACGCTGCAACAAGTTGGACTGAAGAATGCTAGAAAGCCTTTGACCAGATCAAAGAATATTTATCCAAACCACTTGTTCTGCTCCCACCAGAACCTGGGAGACCTTTGCTACTCTATTTATCTGTACTAGATGGGGATTTTGGTTGTGTCTTGGGACAACACGACGAGATGGGAAGAAAGTAACATGCCATATACTATATGAGCAAGAAGTTCACACCCTACGAAGCATGGTATTCTTTGTTGGAACTCACTTGCTACGCTTTAACATGGATAACTCAAAAGTTGAGGCATTACTTCTGTGCCTATACCACATATCTCATATCAAGGATGGAACCGTTAAAATACATCTTCCAGAAACCCAAGCCCACAGGGAAGTTAGCAAAATGGTAGATATTACTAAGTGAGTTTGACATCATCTATGTAACTTAGAAGGCTGTCAAGGGGTAAGCGTTGGTGGATCATTTGGCAGTAAATCTTATAGAAGGAGAGTACAAACCACTAAAAACATATTTTCCCGACGAAGAGGTATCATTCGTAGGAGAAGATATCACCGAATATTATGGTTGGAGAATGTTCTTCGATGGAGCTGCAAATTTCAAAGGAGTGGGTATTGGAGCAGTTTTAGTATTAGAGACAGTTCAACACTATCAAGTATCCGCAAAGCTCAGATTTCCACGTACCAACAATATGACAGAATATGAGGCTTGCATCTTGGGACTCAAGTCGGCCATTGGCATGAACGTTCAGGAATTGCAGGTAATTGGTGACTCAGACCTTTTGGTACATCAGGTTCTAGGAGAATAGGCTACAAAGAAAACCAAAATAATGTCGTATTTGCACTATGTACAAGAATTCATGAAGAGATTCACAAAGATAGAGTTCAAACATGTTTCGAGAATCCAGAATGAGTTCGTAGATGCATTGGCTACTCTATCTTCCATGATACAACACCCAGACAAGAATTTCATCGACCCTATCCCGCTAGGGATTCAGAACCAGCCAGCTTATTGTGCTCACATTGAAGAAACAATCAATGGGAATCCATGGTTCCATGACATCAAAGAATATTTTCAAAAAGGAGAATATCCGTAGCACGCAAATCATACTAAGAAATAAACACTCTGAAGGCTATCCAGTCATTTCTTCCAAAGCCAAGGAATTCTGTACAGAAGGACTCCAGATCTGGGTTTATTACGGTGCGTCGATGCCAAGACATCCAAATTGCTCGAAGAGATACATGCTAGAACTTGTGGACCACACATGAATGGTTTTGTCTTAGCTAAGAAGATATTAAGAGCAGGATAGTTTTGGATGACTATATCAAGTATGTCCAAAAGTGTAATCAATGCCAAGTACATGCCGATATAATACGAGTGCCACCCAATGAACTCAATGCAACAAGTGCACCTTGGTCTTTCTCTGCTTGGGGGATGGATGTCATCGGTCCAATCGAACTCACCGCTTCAAATGGGCACAGGTTCATTCTAGTGCTCATAGACTATGTCACAAAATAGGTTGAAGCCGCATCTTACAAGGTTGTAACTAAGAAGGTCATAGCAGATTTTGTTAGGGATCGCATTGTCTGTCGATTCGGGGTACCGGAGTCAATCATCACCGACAATGCCGCCAATCTTAATAGTGATTTGATGAGAATCATGTATGAAACCTTCAAGATCAAGCATAAGAATTCCACAACATACAGGCCACAAATGAATAGAGCTGTGGAAGCC
>AWOL01S0006295.1:1046-13879 GCA_000715115.1 Nicotiana otophora
TGAGATTATTATTATTCTGACAGTTTAACCCTTGCCAATAGTTGATCCTATATGAGAGGACTAGAGATACGACAAACTTGTCTTTCAAATGAATATGCTCACGATATGTGCCAAAATCTGAAAGCATCTAATTTCAACCTTTCACGAGTGAAACAACATAGCTAGGACATCTTAATATTGGGGTGAAATCATATATTGGTTAGAGAGAATGAACAATTTTCTATAAGCCAGACATGTTTCTACCATAATAACTCTCAAGCTACCATACCAGGCCACTTCATGGGAAACTACAATACTAGGAACAAAGTGAGCCACTTACTGCATAATGATCTAATTGGACATGAAAGTCATACTGAGATGGGCCAACAAAAAGATCTTTCTATGACGAATTTGTGAAAATCTCAAATTTCCCAGAAACATTTTTGTTGACAAGTGACCCCTTTCAATTGGCATTTACACATATGATAGGCGTTGGGACATGCTCTCATGTTACTACACAGTGAAAAGGATTCATGATAATATTCACAAAGGAGTAAAGTGATTATTCAAACCATAGGAGCAATATACACCGGAGAGAAAAATAGTGGCTCAAGAAGGATCTCAACACTAGGCCACTATACATTGGATTTGATACCACATAGGTAAACTTTATGATGGTGCATGCATAAGCATAAGTGAGAAGATGTTATCCATTTGAATCAGAAGGTCCTATAAGAAATACATCAGGTATAGCCCTTTGTTGAGAACTTGGGAAAATAAATGGGTAGTATTATCCTAGGGTTTAACTCACTTCAAGGAAATAATTATAGAGCTCAATTACACAAGATGTTGTAAATAAGTGAATTTGTGATAGAGCGGCTTCACGAATAATGCGTCTCATTTAGAAAGTAAGTATATGGAATGTTTTGTGATTCAACATTTTGTTAAGACCATATTTATTTACATATACAACAAGGAAAAATTATGCATGTTCATAATGATGTACTAAGGAGTGACTTACTTGATGAATTTAGGTTGACAAGACAGTATCTTAACTGATGTCCCTCGAATCCATATCCATAAAATACGTTGGTACCATAGTGACATACCCCCTGAATTACATCTTCTACATTTCACGCAACTGGTATGAGGTCCGCTAAGCTGAATCGCCTCACTGACCTGATATTTACCCTTTTTGCATAAGTCATAAGAATACCTCTTATCATTCCTACACGCCTTCACATCGGATGTAAAAGTCTCTGTAACAGCTTTCTGTATGGGCCTTAGGAATTTCCCAAGCCTTCCAACCTTAACACACTCCTGAGCATACTCACAATACGGCGTAAAATATTCCCGGCCGCATATCGGGCAGACCGGTTTAGGTGTACCCAACCTATGGCATTTGTTCTTCTTGTGCCCTATTATTCCACTACCATAACATATTTCAAGAGTCATCCAACACGTCCCAAAGTGGTGCTTCTTACAAATATAGCATTCTGGCTTAATGGAACAAACAAACCTCTTTCGTTTCATAGGTATTCTCACCACATGATCTGGTGGCATGGTCACAAAAATAGAGACAAGGAAATTTTCTCCTAGCAATTGGTTCTTTAATTCCCTCCCCGCTTGCTCTAACTCGTGGGTTACTCATTGGAAAATAAGATATGACGAGGAAACTAGCTTCCTATCTTGAGCTATATCGCACGATCTGGAGTACCAAAGAAGTCTAAAATTCCTAAATTTCTAAGTAGCCTCCTCATTATAGATGTTGTTGACAAAACACCGATAAGAAGGACTCTACTAGACACGGCTCCAAGACATCCGAGGACACTTTAAAACCTGGCTCTGATACCAAGTTTGTCACTCCCCGAAATCGAGGAGCGCGACCAGCGCTGAACTGAATGAACCCGACCGAGCAAGCCTGTTAGATTTCCTTCTACCCAAACTCATCCATGAATAAAGAGGAGATGTATGCCATTAATCAAACATTGAAAAGATTTCATTAGCAACTCCCATTTCATTTCCATTGGCAACTTCATTTATAATTTCCAAATTATTACAAGTTTATAGATATAATGAAAAATATGTTTTTCAAAGACCAACATTTCTAGTTCGATTCCCAACATTGAATACCACCCATAACCTATCCATGGGGCCTCTAAGTGCAACAGAAGTAAAGAATAGAAGTGTCAGCGATAAGTATCCGGCTATACCTCATAGTACAAAATACAGTGTAAGATGACTTAAAGCCCGGAATAGAGTGACTGCTAATGAGGTCCAAAGCTGCCCGCTGATGAACCACCTACATCCATAGAAGATGCAGTACCCCTGACAAAAGGGACGTTAGTACATATCAAATAGTACTAGTATGTAAAGCTAACCATCCTCTTTCAAAATAGAATGCCAACATAAAAAGGAAAACCATGGAAACAACAATCAACAATCAATGATATCCAATTTCCCAGTTAAGACATATTAATTTCAAAAATACGAAGATAATATTATTTTTGGTTGGGAGATCTTTAGCACCAAAATACCATTGTTCACAATATCACCGTTCACAATACGAATACCATCGTAATTTTAGCACGGAGTCCGATCACGACCCGATCGACGCATCCGAGACATCGACAACAATCATAATTTCAAGAAGAATCACAACCATATGTGCGGCATGGCATCCGATCATGACCCAATCGGCTAGGCCATCTAACCACAATATCGTGTGGATCAACATCATCCTTAACTATCAATCATCTAATTTCAACTAAGGGGAAATAATTTTATCATATCAATATCATCCCAAATAAGGGGAATAATCACAATCCACTCCTACACCGACACGTGTAATTTCAGGGTTAGGTTATTTCAACTTACCCTTCCTCGGTGAATATCGATACTCCCAAAAACATTTTTGTTTTGCACACAAAGACAACATAAATACAAATATATTTACCTCATCATCTTTCACATTGTATAAATCTCTGTTAGTAATTTCAACCAATCACAACATTCAAGGCATGGTGGCTGTATTTTATATTCCATACTTTCATTTCATTTCTCTCATGTATCATCATCATAAATATCAACACATATAATATTCTGCAAATCAAAACTTTAAGTTCATTAGTAAAGAAGACTTTAAGCACAATGGATTTCAGTCCAAAAGATGGAGTAAACTGGTTGGCAATCAAACGACAAGTTAAAATCATAAACGAGTAACACATCATTTACTATTGAAACACCTTTCCACAAAAAGGGCAATACACCATTTCCACCCAAGAATATGTAAGAAGACAAAACATATTGAAACAACTTACAAAGCATAACATTAGTTAAAACAGCCACATATGGGCGTCCCCAATTCACTTATTTCACTTCCAACCATCTTTATAGATTATCAACAATAAGACATTTCCAATCAAGACTTTAGATACATATATCAGCAATTAAGAGTCTTAAGCATATTGAGTTTTTCTCACACAGTTTGGCATACTAGCTTTCATTTGAAACATGACTCAAAGCCATAACATTTTAACCCACATATCATTCTTGAACACATTCCCGAAAGACAACATAATGTGATAGGAACATTCGGAACACATTTTGAATACATAATTCTTGACACTTTGCTTACCCAGGATGATTGAATTCATTTGGAAAAACTCAGAACATGAGAATAAGGAACTTGAACCAACTATAATTGAAACTTACGGGAAAATCATGGAATTCAATTCTAAGAGAGTAGTTCAGCCAATATACCTCGCTTTGAAATTTCCTTAAATTACTACAATGTTCCGCAAATCTTAGGAACTTCAATCTAATTAGAAACATAACAAAAGTTAAAAATAATTAGGAAGATATTCGTGGTCTAGCTCATTCGAGCATTTTACCAAACACTAGGTGTACAAATTGGTTACAAGGTTCTTCCACGAGATTTATTTCACTTCACAAGCCAATCCTTACTTATTTGAGCTCAACAATCTTCCAACAAACCTTATTAGTACATGTATGTATAAATAATACTCTTACATCCCAGAATCATACTCCTCATCAACCATCTTTTATCCCAAACGCGAAATTGAAGACTGGGGTTTGATCCTTACCTCTTGAGTGAAGATCTTGTGAGTTTTCCTTGTTTGATTTGAAAGATTGGACAAAATCTTGATAGACAAAGAACTTGAGCTTCTTCCTATCTCTAGAACACTCTCACTTCTCTCTAATAATGTCAGGCCCTTGTCTACAAAATGAGCCCCAAAGGCTATTTATCAAAATGGGGCCGGGTTATAAAAATAGGAAAATAAACTCTCCGAACTCAAATCTATGGTCGAACAATGAACTGCAGAATGGGTATGCGGTCTGCACAATGGACCGCAATACTGGTGCCCAGAACTGGGCTAAACTGGTCAGTTCTACGACATTCTGCCGTCGCAAAATTGGCCTCAGATTCATATTCTGCCAGCCTTTTGTAATTTTGAAAGGATGTTCATCACATAACTCCTTATATATCTGTAGATATGCTTGTCCAATGTTTGGTCTTATGCGTACTCATTTGGAACTTTAGTCTATCATATAATTTCCAACTTGACTTAGACGTAGGGCTCTCCTTAGAACCCACATCACTTATAATATGCCTAGTACACCTTTTATCATATCAAATTTATATCCATCATATTAATAGTCCTCGTCTTCATATAAAATAATATAATTAGCACACGTCAACATTCTTAATAGCGCTTAAGTACTTCAAAAAATTTCGGGGTGCTACACAACAACCCAAACCTATAAACGTTCATGCTTTTCTATCAAACCCATCAACTCATATCTCATGAATTTAGAGTCTAGAATCATTAATCCAATGCTATAATCAATTATAGGGTGAACGTTCAATTCAATTATCTTGAATTCGCGTTCTAGCATTTCTTTTCTCAACAACAATGTCTCAATCGAATACCTAATTATTTGAATGGTTTACCCATATTAATAAGGTGTTGGTGAATTGAAATAAACTTAGACTCAGCACTAGAACTTACATTGGATGATGGAGAGACCTTGGAGGAAGTTGGGTTCTCCAGATCTTCCATTTCTATAGAAAAGTTATGGGTATGGGTATAGGGAACAAGGTAGGGCTTTAACAACGACCCTTCAGGTGTGCGCCCATGAAATTGAGTGCCCAACCATGCACCTAAATGTGCAGCAAGGGTGGTGACACTACAACAAGTGCATTGCTATGCATGTGATGGCTGACCACGTAGCTGAGCATGCAGACTACGGATTATGCAGTAACAAATATGTAAATTATTACACGGAGATCCGTTCGAGCATTTGAAAGGACTACAACTTTAGTATTTTGTGTGTTCTTGAATTCCTAACAGATTTTCACTTGATCAGGCTGAAGGCAGACCTTCCATAAACTTTGTCGATTTTATTGAATCTCATGCACGTCATTCGTTGTACTCATATTACACATTCATGCCTAATCCGAATATATGGAGTGTTACACGAAAATCTAGTTGAGAAAGGGAATACATTTGGGAAGAGAATATACTTGGGAGGAAAGGAAGTGACTTGAGAACTTTTGGGTGTCGGGGGAACAAAGTTATCAGTTTTCATGAGGTTTATTTATTCTCTTAAAGACACTATCTCTTTTTGCTACTACTGGAAAAATGGAAAAGATAAGTACCCGGCGGACAAATATCGTACTGCAAGCTTGCTAACTTGTGTTCTGAGGCTTTGATGAGTTCTGCATGATGAGAAGGCTTCTCTACAACCTATTCAACTTGTTTCTCAATATCTTTCCACTTTGCTAAGCATTTTATCACGAGCGTGTACTATATTTTTAAAAGTTCTATCTATGTTGTTCAAGATTCTATTTTGAGAAATAGAATTTTCGGACTGCCAATTTATTGTTGATTCAATGTCACTAGATGGTGGTTTATATCCTGAGGGGTAAACAACATTCTCTTTGGGGATCTTGGGGGCATGATCTGCACCTTCTTTACTAAAATGTTCAAGAGGTGGAAGATCATGTGTATTGTAATGATGCGGCCGGTCTTTTTATATATTGTAGCTTTGTTACACTATTTATTGTCTCTTCTATGTTTATTTGTGGTTATGTGACTTTCGGGGTGGTTGTATTTGTTTTGGGGAAGTTTTGGAGTGAATCGAGACACTTAATCTCAATGTTGGAAGGTTAAGTTGAAAGAGTTAACAAGAGTTTGGCTTTTGTGTAGACAACTGTGTAATGTAGTTTTAACGGTTCTAATAGCTTCGTATGGTTATTTTGGACTTAGTCGTATCTTTAGATATTGATACAAAGGTCCGTAGGTTTGTTAGGGGCTTTTTGGCAAAAGTTGGAAAGTTGAATGATTAGAACTTTGAAAGGTTTGACCGAGCGTGGAATATTTTGGTACTGGGTTTGGATTTTGGTTCCTGGAGTTAGAATAGGCCATTCGAAGTTTATTCTATGCGGTTTGGCAACACTTTTAGAAGTAGGAAGTTCATTTATTTCATTAGGCTTGAATCTGGGTGTGATTCATTATTTTGTTGTTGTTTGATGTGATTTGAGGCTTCGACTATGGTTATATCGTGTTGGTATGTTTGGATGTGTCCCGAGGGCCTTAGGCACGATTCATATTGAAATTTTGACTTAAGGAAATGTTGATGGCTTCAAGTCTGCTATAAGCGCACCTACGAGGTGCTGGCAGCAGGTGCGGCAACTAGTGCACTTCTGCATGGTCGGCTTGGTTGAGGAGAGGTTGCAGTTATGAAGGGGTTCCTGCATAAGCGGATGCGCATCTGCGCACGAAGGTCTACAGAAGCAGGGTTTGTCTAGATGCGGGAAAGGCACAGTTCCCAGGTAGGTTCCGCATCTGTGGACCATAGATTCGGTCAGTGCGTTAATGTGGCCGCAAGTGCGTAAGTTTGGATACTTAAATNAGGGTTTGGCTAGATACGGGAAAGGCCCAGTTGTCAGGTAGGTTCCGCATCTGTGAGACCATAGATTCGGTCAGTGCGTTAATGTGGCCGCAAGTGCGTAAGTTCGGATACTTAAGTGAAGCTTGCAAGTGCAAGATTTTGACCACAGAAGCGGTGATTTTTATCATAGATGCGATTTCACTGACAGATCTTATATCTCGAAGGGTTTGGCATTTTTCTCATTTTTGGAGTTGTGGAGTTCGGCCAAGGGCAATATATGGAGTACTTGTCACCATAATCGAATAGGTGAGTGACGATTCATTATTTTTATTGATAAATATTGATTATTACACCTAGTTTATGTGAATTTGAAGTGAAATTTGGGAGTTTTGGACTATGTTGTTGGAGAGTGAGATGTGATGACTTGAGGATCAAGTTTTGGTTGGAATTAAATAATTTTGGTATGGTTGGACTTGTAATTGAATAGGTGTTCAGAATTTGTGCATTTTGTCGAGTTTTGAGGTGCGGCTTGGGGTTGACTTTTTGATTTTTGTTAAAGATCTTAGCATTACATATGGAATAAATTCCCATAGCACGTATTGATTATATTAAGTTGATTTTACTATATTTGGGTAGTTTGGAGGCCGATTATTGAGGCAAGGCTTGTTGGAGTACTGATTTACGCATTTTGAGGTATGTAACATTTCTAAACATAGAATTTGAGGGGATGTATCCTTGGAAAACATGTTATTTGTGTGGCATTGGGGTGAAACACATGTTAGGTGACAGGCGTGTGGGCGTGAACCGTGGTAATCATGTTAAGATATTGTGAGACCGTTGGCTTGTTGGCAAGTAGTGTTAGGCACCATCGCGGTTCCGGTGGGAGTTAGATCGTGACAAGTTAGTATTGCAGCACTAGGTTGCTTAGGTCTCATGAGTCATAAGCGGTCTTAGTAGAGTCTTGCGTATTGGTACGATAAATTCTGTACTTATCTTTGAAAGTCTACCAAACTATTAGGAAACTTCACTTTCTTGCATTTACCCGCTCAATGCGGTTGTATATTTCTCCTCCCAATTTCCTACTATTCTCGATAATTAGCACGTTATGGTTGGTGTATATAGGGTTGCTTCCATCCTTGTGAATAATTACCTCTTGACGATTCCTCTCAAAATTCACACCCTGGTCATACCGATAACAAGTTGTAGGTGGCAGATATGTCTAGCACTTGGTATTCGACATTAAACCAGGTCGCGCCCATCTGAAGATCAAGATTGATTTCCCCAATACTGGCTCTATGAAATCCATCGAACACTTTCACATTAAAACATCCCATCTATTTCAGGAACGAACCTCCATCTACCAGGACACTAGCAATGAACTTGTCTTCAAATTACACAGTGATGAGCAACACTTTGTTGTGACTCAACACTTCCGGCAGTAGCTCACTTAGTGGAAAGTAATTTTGTGACTCTCTAGTATCCGTCCTACCATGTTAGCCATCTCCCAGCTAGTGATACTGGTAGGCACATAAGATTCACTTTTTACTTTAATCAAGGCATTCATGTGTCACGCCTCGACCTCGGGGAGCGCGACCGGTGCTCAACCGAGATAACCCGACCAAGGTAGCATGTACAATTCCTTCTACCGGAACATACCCATGAGTAAAAAGAAGACATATTCTCATTAATTAGACTAAGAAGATCATGTCAACAAAACCAATTTAATTACAAATAATTACGCCATTTATAAATCTCCAAAATAATACATTACACATTCATAGTTTAGGAGTGGAACACGTGATACAATTACAACATTATTAGTTTGACATCCCCATAACCAAGATACAACCCGCACTATATCTACGGAGCCTCTAATAGATACAAAAAGAGTAGTGTGATAGTATCGGCAACAAGACTCCGGCTGTACCTCAAAACAATATACATAGAGGACAGAAGATACAAGACCTTGCAATGAAGGGGGCTCACCCAGTCAGCTGAGGAGAGGGTGTACTGCCATCACTGATCAATACAGCCTACTGTGGAACCACCTGCATCCATTAAAGATGCAGTGCCCCCAGCAAAGGGGACGTTAGTAGATATGGAATAGTACTAGTATGTAAAACTAAACACAATTTCAATAGAACTAGTAATAGTAAAATGAGAAGGAAACATGAAATCAACGAGAGCCTTAAATAGTATAAAAATGCCAACATAAGAAAAATATTAAGTTCAGTTAAGTTTCAATATTTTGAAGTTGGGAGATCTTTAGTACTGATACACCACTGTGCGCGACATAGCGTCGATCTACGCCCGATCGGCTAAGCCGTCACACCACAATTTTGTTTGGGTCGACATCATTTCAAATCTCGCTAGAAATAATCTCATCCCATTTAAGGAGAAATATCTCAACCCATCAATCTCATCCCTCATAAGGGAAAAACAATCTCATCAAATCAACGCAGGGATTTACCCCTCAATCACTCCTACACCAGTATGTGTAGTTTCGGGGTTAGGTTATTTTGACCTACCTTTTCTCGGTGACTAAGCGATTGTCATGCCCCAAACCTGGGGAGGTGTGGCTGGCACCCAGTGCCGTGCTGGCCCGAGCAAACCACTCTATAACTCATGATAATTCGACCCAAAACTAGAACATACATAGGTCGAGTTGGCTGAACTCATTCCTTTTGTAACTATCATGGGCCAACATGGCCACAACTCATAATGTATAAGCGTAAGTGGGAAAACACTGTATCACTGACTCATTGTTCTTAAAACATGAATACATATAGGCCGTCAAGGCCTCTGACATACTGTACAAAATGAACCTCTTTCTACAAAGCCTCTAAGATTATTTGACATCAAATGGAACAGGGTACCGGCCTACCTATAAGTCTGTGGTAAAACTTTGACACGATGACTCATAGACTTGGCTGCACTCCGAGTGAGGTGGAGTCTTACCGATCCTTCATTGAATGCCAATCTCATCTACTATGAGGGCTCATCAAATTGATTATCTATACCTACAAGCATGAATGCAGCATCCCAATAAAAGGACGTCAGTACGAATAATGTACTGAGTATGTAAGGCAGAACTGAAACATAACAGTAAGTCAACATTAATTAAAGACTTATAAGAATCAACCCGAATCTCTGAAGTGCCATCGTATATGCATACGTATTATACTTACATATATACAATGCTTCTCTTTGAAAATGTTATCCATAACGTATGATGCATGACTGCCCAACTGTTTAGTGGTAGCTGCCCGACCGGCCGTAGCTCGGTGGTAAATATGTTACTGCCCAACCAGCCGTAGCTCGGTGGTAAATGAATATGCATGTCTACCCAACCGGCGGTAAATAATGATACATAACTGCCCAACCGGTGGTAACTACCCGACCGGTCGTTGCACAGTGGTAAATGCATGAAGATGCATGTACATGTTTCACTATATAATAAGCATTAACTTCTCTATCATATACCATACACAACTTCATTCAACATTTTAATCATATTTATTACTTAACATTAAATCTATTACTTATTACACGTCATTATCTACTATCACAATTAATCAAAGTCAATTTTCTAAAACTACACCACAAAACACTTAGTTCCATCAATATCATATAGCCTTAACACATTATAATTATACTATATTAAACTATATACACAATCGTATATCTTTTATCTTAGTACCCCCAAAGTTGTCAAGATAGCCATTGTTAACAGTGCAATTATCAGTCATGACAATATGTGGTAATTGTCTTACATTAAGTTGAATGAACTTCATCATAGTATTTATACAATCATACATATCACAACGTCAAACTACCTATACAACTAAATAAAAAAGAATTATAAACCTTTATTATGCATGACTCATTACTTCAAAATCAATCTACAACAATCTAACGATATATTATAATCAAATTGATAATTTATAACATTTTGTGTTGTAACAATATATACTATATTATAATTCATTATGTTATAGTTCATAATCAATTTTTAAGTGTAACTTATCACAAACAACTGCAAACTATAATAGTAGTATGTTTCTACAATCAATTATTGATCACAATATGACTACTCTGCAATTAAATATCATGTAATAACACAATAGTGTAAGTCTAATATTACAAATAATCACGTTATATTTGTTCATTATATGCATATAATTACTGCATGTTTAATTAAAATATAAAAACTATATTTATAAACAAATCCCAACATATATATTTGTAACACAAGTTCTCTGTCATATACCTCAATAGGGACTAGGGACATACGTATACATGCTTGAATATCACTTTACAGGAATGAATAACATAGGCATCCTTAACTGCTAAGAGTAGAATGACTTATGGAATAGCATTACGTTTACGTATCGTTACATGAATCATGCCAAAAGAAAGAAGGGATAGCCTCAACATACCTCAATTCACTCTTTTGATGACTACGACAAGTAAATCCTTTTCATAAATATCTAACCTCGAATGCTTGGGATTAGGCTCAATTGATTGAATTACTGATAGCTATACCCTCAAAGTAATGCCTAAATATTTCGTCCACCCAATATTCTAAACAAAACCTATTTGGAAAATACAAACCTTACACGCACATCTGCCACCCATACCCTGGTCCTCATAACATACTTTTGAATGGATTACGAGAGATTTATTTCACCAGGCTGCGCACAAATGTATATGGTGCCTTGTGCGCAAATGTATATGGTGCCTTCTAGGCTACTAAACTTTTAGAGGCTGAAAGATAGACTAGTTAAGCTCTTAAAATAATGATGTAGCCAGATTTGAATTTATCCAATTCCTTAGAAATATTTTGAATGGAGAGGATGCAAAAGCTAAAGTTGGAGATGGTAACTTAAGCCGACACAATTATAAGTTCATAACTAAAGTTATTTTTACATCAAACTTCTCCCAGACATCAAAGTCCATTTTTGATCATGCCACCTATTTAATAAATGCATGAGTCACAAATTTTTCTAAGGAAACATCTGCCACGTGATGTTCTTATCCAAAATATTTTAGATAATTACCAATTACCCGCATAATTAATAATTATCTCAAATTACTTAAAATACTACTCATTTTTAACACACTTTATGTACCCTAATATCAAGGTTATATGGTACCATATAAAATTAATACATACACTATTATTTCATTAAAACATCCATGTAAGAAAATGCATATATTTGCGTACGCTAAATTCTTAAAATGGTAAAAAGATAACCTTATTTTCTTGTGAAAAAAATAATTCATATCTTTACAATAAAGAAAATCTCATAAACGTTTCTCATATTATGTGTATAATTTAAAACATATAAAAAAGTAGTAATACTAATAACTATAAAAAATTATATTTTTCAAACCATTGTTTTTGAAAAATATGTTCCCCTTAAAATACGATGTCAAATATATATATATATATATAACGGTATCAAGGTTATTAAACTTACGGGGTGTAACAACGATACTCACAAAGCATGTAGTATTTAAAGGATTTACAACTCACTTCATAATCTTTCACACATATTCCCATTTCATTAGCACTAGTGGCCATAATTGTAATATCATTCTCGACACGTCGACCGTATTTCATATTTCATATTTCATATTTCATACTCACCTCTATAACATTCAAGTGTTACCATAGATTATCATCAATAAGTGAATTTCAAATCAAGACCTTAAGTACACATATGAGCAAACGAAGGTCTTAAAGACATTGAGCTTCTCTTCAACAATTAGGTATACTAACTTGCAATTGAAACATTATTTTAAATCACAACACCTTTTGTACATTGATCATACTAGATTACATTCTCGGAGGGAATCATGATATGATAGGAACATTTGGAACACATTTTGAGTGCATAGATCTTTCAACACAAGACTTATTTTAGAATAAT
>AWOL01S0006297.1:10112-43879 GCA_000715115.1 Nicotiana otophora
ACGACTGGTGGAGCAACTGGTCCGATAATCATAGGCTGCTGACCCTATTGCACTAGTTTACCCCGAAGCCTGGGGCAAAATCTCCGTATGTGACTAGGATCCCCGCACTCGTAACAACTCTGCGGTGCAATAAGTCGCTGACTAGAGGTCTGGCCTTGGGGACCTGAATACCCACTGGAAGAACCCTGAATAGCTGGTAGGCGATAAGAACTCTCTCGTATAGAACTAAAATAAGGTTGTACTGGAGCATCCCGATGAGGCGGTGGTGCTAGATATGGGGGCCTGCTGGACTGCCATCTCACGAACTGACCTCTGTCCCCAGATGGAGCACCTCTGAACTTTCCAGAATACCTGAACCGCTTATCTCTCATACCCTGCTCTCGGCTCCGCTGACGTACACCCTCAATCCTACGGGCTATCTCCACGACTAGCTCATAAGAAGTACCCATCTCAACCTCTCGAGCCATAGTGGACTGAATGCCAGTATGTAAACCCGCAACAAACCTTTGCACTCTCTCCGCCTCAGTAGGGATTATCATAAGTGCATGGCGAGATAACTCAGAAAACCTCGCCTTATAATCAGTCCCTGACATCTAACCCTGCTAGAGCTGCTCAAACTGAAACCTCAACTCTTCCCTGTGGGAGGGTGGAATATACCTGTCCAGGAAGATACGGGTGTACCTGTCCCAAGTTATGGGAGGAGAATCTGCTAGTCTGCCAAGAACATAAGACTGCCACCATCTACAGGCTCTGCCCTCTAGCTGAAAAGTGGCAAAGTCTACCCCATGAGACTCCAATATCCTCATGTTGTACAGTCTATCCTTGCACCGATCAATGAAATCCTAGGGATCCTCATGTCGCTCACCCCCAAAGACAGGAGGATGTAGTCTAGTCCATCTGTCCAGTGGTTTCTGAGGGTCAACAGCTACAGCTGGCCTGGGCTCAGGTGTAGCTGCTGCCACTGGTTGGGCTCCACTCACAGGTAGTGCACCCTAGGTCTGATATACAGCAGCTGCCTGTCCATGGGCCTGTGCGGTAGGGGTTTGTGCTCCCCCGCCCGCCTGAGATGTGGCTGGGTCTGCCGGAAATAAANTATCCATGAACCGCAGCATACGACCCATGACATCCTGAAATCCTGGTGCAGATGTGAAATCCACCGGAGCTGGCTCTGCCACAGGCACCTCACCCTGTTCCTCAATAATGGGATTCTCTGCTGGACCCACTGGCGGCATAACTGGAACAGTCTTGGGACGTCCTCGCCTTCTACCACGGGCTGAATCTCTCCCTCGTCCTCTAGCAACTGGGAGAGTAGCTCTTCCCTAGTCTGGAACCTCATTAGAGCGCATTCTCACCATCTGTGAGAGAATAAGATAAGGATATTTTGTATTACATTAATTGCACGATAGAATATGAATAAAGATAGTTTTCTAACACCCTATAGCCTCTCGAAGATAAGTACAGACGTCTCTGTACCGATCCGCAAGACTCTATTAGGTCTGCTCATAACTTATGAGACCTACGTGAACCTAGTGCTCTGATACCATGTTGTCACGACCCAATTTCACCTATAGGTCGTGATGGCGCGCAACACTACAGCTAGGCAAGCCAACTAATAAATTAAATGTATATTTATTAAACTTTTAATCCAAAAAAATAACAAAATACCAAATTCTATCAATATGTGTGCCAAGACCTGGTGTCACAAGTATATGGGCATCTAGTAGATTATACAAAACCTCAAATACTGTCTGAAATAAAAAATAGACAGAATGAAACAAAATACAAGGAGAGACACTGGTAGCTACAGAACGGCTCGGAAAGGTAGCTCACCACTATGCCCCTGGATAACGTGGGTGTAAGACGATAGGTCCCCACTAGTACTTGCCTCAGGTCCTGCACAAAAAGTGCAGCAAGTGTAGTATGAGTACGTAAACAATGTGTACCCAGTAAGTATCAAGCCTAATCTCGAAGTGATAGAGACGAGATGGCCGACTTTGACACTCACTACGGGTCAATAATAATAATTGAAATAAAACTAGAATATATAATTCAACATGATTCACAGAATATAACAATAATTTATTTAACCAACAAAAATAATTAAATTTCTTCAAATGCAACAATTCTCAGTACATTAACTAAATTCCTTCAATTCCAATAAATTTCCAGTTCATCAATTAATCTCATTTAAAGGAATAACAATAATGCCTTAGCTAACAGGGATAATAATCCTTAAATTTCAAAGATTTTCAAATTTATCAATTAGCTTCACAAGCTACTATAAACTATCAAAGTATCGTGTAATTATTATTATTAAGAATGATTTCTGCCGAGGTCGTTCGGCCCGATCCAGAATATTGTGTACACTGCCGAGAGACATGCGGCACGATCCATAGATGCATCTATCCTGCCGAGGCATTCGACTCGATCCACAAGAAAGGAGGACATTTTCTTATGTACCTCCGGAATAAGAGTATTTATTGTAAAATTTATTCGAGAGGATAACGATTTATTTCAACAATTAATTAATCTAAACAAAAATTAAGCATATAAAAATTTCACATTTCTTTTCTACCTTTCATAATAATTCACAATATATACATCAAATATTTTAATTAATAAAGAATACAATTTACACAAGTAATTCATGCTTTGAGTCCTAAACTACCCGGACTTTAGCATTAATAGTAGCTACGTATGGACTCTCATCACCTCGTGCGTACGTAGCCCCCGCAATTTGTAACAATTATTTAATTTAATCACCTATGGGGTAAATTTTCCCCTTACAAGATTTGACAAGAGACTTACCTTAATTTGCTCCAATTTAATCCACTAGAAGGCCCTTTTCTCGATTATCCAACTTTGATTGGCTCGAATCTAACCATAAATAATTCGATGCAATCACTAAAATTTATAGGAATCATTTCTATAAGAAATACTTCATTTTCAATAAAAATCTCAAAAATAATTAAAAATTCGTCCGTAGGGGCCACATCTCGGAATCCGGCGAAAGTTATGAAATTCGACAACCCATTTAATTACGAGTCCAACCATACCAGTTTCACTCAAATCCGACTCCGAATCGATACCGAAATCTCGAAAATTCGTTTCTATGAGATTTTTAAAATTTTCCAAATTTCAATCTCAAACACTAATTAAATGGTGAAAACAATGATATATTTGTGTATATAGACCAAATTCGAGTTGGAATCACTTACCCCAAATGTCTTTCTAATCTGTCAAAAGTCGCCTCTGCTCAAACTCAAGTTTGTCAAAAATGGCAAATGGGTCGAATGCCTCTGTTTTTATAACTTACAGATCTGTCCAGCTCGATCAGGGAGCTCGATCTTGGGAGCTCGATCTTGGGAGCTCGATTTTGGGCCTCCATTTTGGGTCTCGATCTTGGGCTCGATCACAGCCCAGAATTTCCAGCAGAAGAGAAAAAATGCAGCAGCTGTTTAAGTCAATTTTTTGACCCGTTAACCATCCGAAACTCACCCGAGGCCCTTGGGACCTCAACTAAATATACCAACAAGTGCTAAAACATCATACGAACTTAGTCGAACCTCCAAATCACATCAAACAATGCTAAAACCACGAATCATACCCCAATTCAAGCTTAATGAAACTAAAAATTTTTAACTTCTACATTCGATGCCGGAAAGTCAACTCTCGGTCAAACTTATAAACTTTTCAATCCTTCAAATTTCTCATTTTCGCCAATTAGTTTCGAATCCTTCTAGAAATATCCAATTGTAAATTCGGGCATATACCCGAGTTCAAAATCACCATCCAGACGTAACAGAACCATCAAAACTTTATTCTGGGGTCAAATTCACAAAAATCAAACTTAATCTCCTCTTCCAACTTAAAGCTTCAGTCATGAAATTTATTTTTCCAAATCAATTCCGAATAACCTAAAAACCAAAACCGACGATTCATCCAAGTCATAATACATCATACAGAGCTACTCATTCCCTCAAATTTACCGAGCGAAGTGCAAATGCTCGAAACGACCGATCGGGTCGTTACATCCTCCCCTACTTAAACATATGTTCGGCCTTGAACATGCCAAGAGTCGTTCCAAAGCCATCAAATCACTGTGTAACCTTACCACGCAGATACCCGGGTGTGATCCCATGTCACCCTATTCCATAAAGGCCTGAAAACGCAACATAACTAAAGATCATTACTTCAACCTAAACCCGTAAACCACATAATCCAATTTCCAACATCCGGAATTTCCTATAAGATCTGAATCTCGCATCTACACATTGTATAAGTCTGAACAAGATGTATCAAGCCATAACCACAACCCAAGATGCATTCGCATGACATACCATACGACTCGCATACTCGTAGCAAAATTTTCGATCGCAGTAACTGCTCGAAACAAACCCGGTACTGGTAATAAACCTCATATCAAACAGAACCTCATTCTAAAACCTTCGTACACTGCCAATGATGAAAGAAATAGCAGAAACTCATAACCACTTATCAGATCAACAAGTCATGGAGCTCTCTCTCCTTCGACAAGAACTATAGCCAATTTCTAAGCCGAACAACGACATTATCTTTCCAAATATACTACAAACAAATCCGATAGCACCCGTTCTAGGTCTGATGACCTCATCTCATCACGCAACCAATCTAGTGACATGCCACATCAATACAATCTAATACCACAACCCGCGCAATCCGTGCACCAACAAGCAACAACCCAAATGTACTCAATCATGGAAAATGACTCAAACTAGATAACCATCTCGCAATTTCAACAAGTACCACCACAACCGCAATGCTACAGACCCATCATACATAGTAGAACCAAGACACACGAATCTAAAATAAAGGATCATATCCCGACATATCCCCCTATCCAAATATTGGTCCGTTTGAAATACCTCCAGCTTCCATGCTCAAAATCAAAAACGACACGCAATTTGACATCAAGTACCTGAGGTGCATGACCGTAACCACAGAGAAGCAAATAACATAATATACCACAACCTAAAAAGGCCATAACCAAGGCGCAATCAACCATTCCACATCCCAATAAACATTTCACTCGAATTTCGCCACAAGACCCAAAAGGAACCGCACTATGTTTGCGTATAACCAACAAATCAGCGCCCCTCGTATTATAGAAGAGTAACTCATAGAACATATGAGATAGAAATAAGATCAATTCTAACCGAATAGCACATTCCTCAACTATAGCAGTACAGAGTCAACCAATCCGACCCGGTGTAGAATACACATCCTCATTAGGCTTACAAAATGCGCCTCATATCAATCCTGGTCATCCACAAATAGATACATAACCCTCCGAAAGTCCACACTGACTGAACCATAACATATACTATTATCTGGCTAGCTTCGGCCACATCTTCACATTCCACAACCACGAAATAATCTGCTTCTGAGAACTCCAGTTTCCAAATTCATAGAACACATGAATCACCATATCTGCTCCCAACTCCACCGCCCGAATGTCTAACACATCTTCCATACACGATCATTCCACGAGGAATACTTCCATAATTCTTCCGTGCCACATAGCAAAATCTGAATATCAGCAGTCGATCAACCAGACGAGTACTGCAATACCAATGAAGCATATATAAATCAACGCTCAGTGTCCCTTCTGAAATGCGCACCCTTCTCAGGAATTACCAAGCAGTTATAACATTCATCTATATATCTGAAATTGTCCATGCTGTCCAAAATTCATGACCTTCCTTCCATATATGAACCGTGACCTTGCACATGCAAAAATCAACCCTACACAACACACCGCATCTATCATGACATCATATGAAACGTACGAGAATCTCATAATCAACTCTAAGTCACAAACAGAATACATACCCGATCAGTCAGACCATTTGATGTCATCCTAGAGAAAATCACAATACGCAACATGTTCTTCACGCCAGTAGGAAATATCCATCCCAAGCCATGATAGAAACCATCGAGAACTCTTCGAAACCCATTTGCCGATAACCAAACCATCATAACTGAGTCTCTCTAACTCAACCAAGCCACGCAGGTTGTCAAACCTAAGAGTATTGACAACAAAGCACCTGTAGAGCCTCACTACATCATAAGTACCCAAAGAACCAATCATATCTATTATTGTGCTGATCCAACCTACTACCAAGCTGTCTCATTTCTCCGAGTTCCTTCCGAATTGCCCTTAAACTGACACTTCTCTTTGTTAGAATACCAATATCCTCGCCCAAAGCTTACCACAAGAGATCCTAGCATAAAACAACACCGCCCTAAGGCACATAAGCCATTGTATTCCCTCTTAAGCACTCCCAAACGTACCGCAACCGAGATACCTGCTATGAAGAAGACTTCTGTGAATTTGAAGCCATTTCCTCCACCTTTCTGATACCGAAATATAAAATCCATAATGATATAGAAATACTGCGAGTCTCGACACCATCCAATGAAAATCTCATATCCTAGCCATATACAAATCCGGACAAATTTTCAATTGCTATATATAATTTTGGAATCCATTAGATCCTTCTCGAGAGTCATCCATTTTGTTCAAATCTCAATTGCATCGCCCAAACGGGCCAAACGACCTACGCCTTATTAGCAAAACAACACCCAAAGAAGTAATCCACACCTTTAAGCAACCGAGTAATTTCCTACTCCACGCGCACTACATCTTTTACGAATAACAACTCAATCATCCCTTGATTCACATATACCCATAAAGTGTAACATAACCCGTATCCAGAAATTTCTTTACTCGAGTCATCCTCGATCTCAACCTCTGCAAGTCATAACCGATCCATTACTATGCCTCAGACCAAAACCAATGCAACACGTAACCATGCAATCAAATTGTCGATAGCAGATTCTCCCACTTAGCTCAATGCCATAGAATAGAACATCTGATAACTCACCATACCCATACTCTATTACTGCCATAATACCGCAGGGAGATTCAACTAAATCCTTCATAAGTTCACATAACACAAACCATATAGTACCTCAAATCATCTACTAAGCCCGCATACATCCACATGACGATCAGGTCAACTTTCTCAACCAAATTCAAATTCAAATCTCAAAACATATACCCCGCTGGTAGAAAGGAAACTCTCCATACAATATTATAAGGATCACACCTCCGTAGATTACTCCACAGGAGATAACCCACCTACTTAGCCTCAAATTGACATCTTACTATACCCTTTCGCAGCCGCGATTACTACGCCATCACTTAATCTTCCTGAGTCTGAACTCACCACAAGACATGAAAATCTACTTCGTTCCACAACTAAATAACATGAAAAATCTTTAAACACACCCAACTCGAGACTATACGTCACATCAAGACAGTAATCTAGCACCCAATAGTCATTTTTACATATCAAGCAAACTCTTTTCATCACATTCAAACCATCTGAACACATCCCGCAGTCACATCATACTCATTATATAGCCATCCAACCACTCATCGAGTCACAAATTCCACTCATAGGGACGCTACTGGACATATAAGTCCAAAAGCACGTGCTCATTCAACCAAAATCCCCGTGCTCAAGCTACAGTCATAACCCGGCCTCAAGTCCTCAAGACTGACCCATCATCAGCACACAGAAATCACATCTCGCTCCTCATCCATGGAATCACAAGCCAGCTATGCACCGCTGATACCAAGCGCTCACATGCATACACGAATGCGTGGAGGAAATCCAAAGAGTTATGTTTCAAGCTGAATCAATGCTGCACGATAAAGAAAGAAAGATTAGAATTTTATCCTAAATGCCCTGTAGCCTCTCGAAGAAAGGTATGGACGTCATCATACCAATCCGTAAGACTCTACTAGACACTTGCTCATGACTTGTAGAACCTATGAACCTAGAGCTCTGATACCAACATGTCACGACTCAAAATCCAAACCTTCATGATGGCACCTAACCCGACCCGCTTGGTAAGCCAATTAACTATAAACCACAATATAATGACACTGATGTGAGTCAAAGATGAGATAACTGAATTTATACAACTCCCCAAGGACTAGTAGTACAAATCATGAGCTTCTAAGATATAAAGTTTATAAAGCTAGTTTAAAATAAAATACACCATCTGTTTGAATTATACATGAACAGATTAAAATTCTAAAGCTACCAAGATCAAGAGGCAGCCATGACCGGAACACAGGCACATCTTTAGATCCAGCTCCCGTCGTACGCAGCTACATCAGCATCCAACATCTGCACGCAAGGTGCAGAAGTGTCGTATGAGTACCACCGACCTCATGTACTCAATAAGTAACAAACCTAACCTTAGGTTGAAAGTAGTGATGAGATGGGACAAGGGTCAGAGTCCAACTCCAATAACCACCAGTAGTTCATAACAAAATAATAAAGATGGTACAAGAAATAACTCAGCTCTTTTTGTGCAGAGCCAGGTATTGGAGATATCGGACTTGGGCAGAGCTTAAGCGGGATCGTAAGGATTCAAGGTAGAGCTGCTTCGTTGTCACAGTCCCTTGGGGTCTTTTCATTTCATTGTACTGTTAATTTTCAATCAAACAACAACAACAACAACAACAACCCAGTATAATCCCTAGTGGGGTCTGGGGAGGGTAGTGTGTACGCAGACCTTACCCCTACCCTAGGGTAGAGAGGTTGTTACCAAATGACCCTCGACATCCTTCCCTCCAAGAACTACCCACCTTGCTCTTGGGGTGACTCGAACTCACAACCTCTTGGTTGGAAGTGGAGGGTGCTTACCATCAGAGCAACCCACCTTGTCTAATTTTCAATCAAACAATATTGTATATTCGGTCTTCGTGATCATCCCATGTATTCAATTAGAGTTCGTGACTCAGTACTACCAGTCTTGGTAGGTTGTATATTCTTATTTGTTTTGCTGTTAGTTTTGATTACTTAGTTTTAAACAAAAATGAAAAAAATGGCTTCAAAATGTAATTGAAATCGGCTTACCAAGTCTTAGAGACTAGGTGCCATCACGATGCTTGTGGCGGGATTTTGGGTCGTGACATCTATGGGGTAATTTCCTTCTCACAAGATTAGACAAGAGACTTACCTCGTCTTACTCCAATTTAATCTACTAGTAGTCCTTTTTCTCGATTATCCAACTTCGATTGGCTCGAATCTAACCAAAAATAATTCGGTACAATCACTAAAATTTATAAGAATCAATTCTATAAGAAAATACTATATTTTAAATAAAATCCCGAAGTTAATTAAAATTTCGTCCGTGGGACTCACATCTCGGAATCCAGCGAAAGTTATGAAATCCGATAACCCATTCAATTACGAGTCTAACCATACCGGTTTCACTCAAATCCGACTCCGAATCGATACCGAAATCTCAAAAATTCATTTCTATGAGATTTCTAAACATTTCCCAAATTTCAATCTCAAAACACTAATTAAATGGTTAAAACAATGATTTATTTGTGTATATATATATATAGACCAAATCCACGTTAGAATCACTTACCCCAATGTATTTCCGTAAAAATCTGTCAAAAGTCGCCTCTGCTCAAGCTCAAGTTCGCCAAAAATGGCAAATGGGACGAATGCCCTCTTTTATAAATCTGCCCAGGCAGCCTTCGGAATTGGGCCTCGATCGTGGCTTCGATTGTGGCCCTCGAGCTTAGGCCTCGACCGTGGCTTCGATCATGGCCCTCGAGCCTGGACCTTAGTCATGGCCTCGATCATGGCATCGAGCCTGGGCCTCAGTCATGGCCTCGATCATGGCAACGAGCCTGGGCCTTCGATCGTGGCCCTCGAGCTGGGCTCGATTCTGAGCCTCGTCCCTGGCTTCGAACCTGGGCTCAATATTTGGGCTTGATCTCAGTCCATAATATCCAGCAGAAGAGAAAAACAATTGCAACAGCTTTTTAAGTCCAACTTTTGATCCGTTAACCATCCGAAACTCACCCGAGGCCCTCGAAACCTCAACCAAATATACCAATAAGTCCTAAAACATCATACGAACTTATTTTAAACCTCAAATCACATAAAATGATGCTAAAACCATGAATTATGCTCCAATTCAAGCTTAATGAAACTTAAAATTTTCAACTTCTATCTTCGATGTCAAAACCTATCAAATCAAGTCCGATTGTCCTCAAATTTTGCATATAAGTCATAAATGACATAACAGAGCTATGAAAATTTTTAGAACTGGATTTCTACTCGGATATCAAAAAGTCAACTCCCTGGTCAAACTTTTTATAGTTACGGAAAATATACATGCTTTTCAAGTATAACAGTAAATTTCAAATCTTTCACCGAAAACACAATATGTGTAAGTTTCAAAACTGTGATTTTTCGCAAAAACTTTCAAAAACAGTTAAGAAGTCTCATTATCAGATTGCATGAGGAAAGTACATCTCTATGCCTATATGTCAATGTGCATGGTGAATGTCATAAATGTCACATAACCGTGTAACATGAGGGAATGCATCTCTATGCCTGTGTGCCAAGTATACATGTCTATGCAATGCACCATAGTGAAGAACTCATGTACCCACACTCTCAGAGTACTCAATCTCACTGTCTCACACTCCCACTCATCACGCTCAATCACTCAACACACTCGGTCACTCAGCACTGTACGGTACCTATTACAGCACGCAGCCCGATCCCATCATGAATCAATAGAACCTGTGCTCACTGTGGGTGTGCAGCCTCCGGAAGGGCGGATCCTGCCCAAGCGCTAATATAACCTGCTGCGACGTGCAACCTGATCCACATATAGCCCTAAGGCCTGTTGTGGAGCGCAACCCGATCCACATATAGCCATAAGGCTTGTTACGGCGTGCAACCCGATCCACACACATATATATAATACATGTTTCGGCGTGCAACCCGATCCTATCAATATCACTCACAATCCGGCCCTCAGGCCCCAACTCAGTCATCAATCTCTCCACTCTCTCGGGCTTACAAATCTCATGCCAATCAGCCCAAATAATGAGAACAATATGATGTGACAACGAATGATAACAGAGACTGCGATATGATATGCAAATGAATGAACATGACTAAGTATGTAGATGCAATTTAAGCAGATAGCTCAACAACAAAGATGTCCTTAGTAGGTACTAACAGAATAAACATATAGCCTAAACATGATTTCTAATATGATTCACAGCTCAATTTCTCTAACACGTGAAAATTTCACGGATAGAAACAAGATTAAGTAACTACACAGTATCAACCGAGTCATAATTCATACGGTGCATGCCCACACGCCTGTCACCTAGCATGTGCATCACCTTAACGCTAAGCACATAACATGAATATTCAGGGGTTCATACCCTTAACACCAAGTTTAGAAGTGTTACTTACCTCGAACAAGCCAAATCCAATACCGAGCAAGCCAAGCGATGCTCCAAAAATGCCATCTTGCGTGTACCGACCTTCGAACGGCTCGAAACTAGTCAAAAGCAACTCAAATACATCAATTATTGCCAAAGGAAACAAACCCAACGATAAAGGTCGAATCTTTTATCAAAAGCCCAAAATCAACCCAAAAGTCCAACCCGGGCCCGCGCCTCAGAACTCGACGAAACTTATAAAATCCGACGACCCATTCGACTACAAGTCCAACCATACTAGTTTCACACAAATCTGACTCCGAATCGATGCTCAAAACTCAAAAACTCACGCTATAAAACTTTAGGCTAAACCCCCAAATTTTTCTTTAAAATTCATAATCCAATTACCAAAAATGAAGATAGAATCACAAAATATAATCAAAACGAGTATAAAATACTTACTCCAATCCTTGTGATGAAATGCCTCTCCAAAGTTGCCCAAAACCGAGCTCCAAGTCTCAAAATGAGAATAAAACGACCAACCCTCGAAAATATAGATTCTGCCCAGCAATTTGCTTTTGCGAACAAAGGGCCGCTTCTGCGGACAATCACTAGAATTCACCTATCGCACATGCGGAACAAATTCCGTTTCTGCACACACGCAAGTGCGACCACTGCTTTCGCTGCTACGATGAATCATGTTTCTTCGACCTAACCCTCCGCTTCTGCGATGTCGCGGGTGCGGAACAAATCCCGCTTCTGCTGCCTTCATGCCTAACTGCCCTTTTTGCTTATGCAAAGGAAAACCCCGCATCTACGGAGTCGCTTCTGCGACCAATTGACCGTAGATGCGGCCACACCAGAACCAACAGCCTTAGCCAATTGCAACATGCGATGAAATGGTCCGAACATCGTCCGAAACTCACCCGAGCCCCTCGGGACTCCGTTTGAATATACCAAAAAGTTCAATGACATAACACGGACCTAATACAGGCCTCAAATCACGCATAACAACATCGAAATGAAGAATCGCATCTCAAATCAAAAGTAATGAACTTAGAACTCTCAACTTCCAAAACTAGCTCTGAAACATATTCAATCAACTCGGAATGAACTCAAATTTTGCATACAAGTCCCAAATGACATAACGAAGCTATTCCAATTCCCCGAACCACAATCTGAATGTGATATCCACAAAGTCAACTTTCGATCAAATTTATGAACTTTCCAATCCTTCAAATCTCCAATTTTAGCCAATTAGTGCCGAATCCTTCTAGAAATATCCAAATGTAAATCCTAGCATACGATCGAGTTTAAAATCACTATCCAAACCTAATGGAACCATCAAAACTATGTTCCGGGGTTAAATTCACAAAAGCCAAACTTAATCACTTCTTCCAACTTAAAGCTTCAATCATGAAATTCATTCTTCCAAATCGATTCTGAATAACCTAAAAACCAAAATCGACGATTCACCCAAGTCATAATACATCATATGGACTACTCATGCCCTCAAACTACCGAGCGAAGTGCAAATGTTCGAAATGAGCGGTCGGATCGTTACACAATGGCAGACCGAGGATTTCTTAAAAAGGAGTGAACAAGGAAAGAAAGCTCGCTCATCCAAGAAAGGAGGCTCCTTGCATACTGAGGGTGCTATCAGCATCGGGACAATAAGAAGAAAATTGGTAATTGCTTAAATTATTTTACTTTTCTAAGTATATCAATTCTATTTATTAACTAAATTAATTTATGTTTTTCAGGAAAAGAAGTATGGGCGTCCAATGAGCCATAATGAGCTATTCAAGGAGACGCATATTTTAAAGAAGAATAAAGAGGGGGATGCAGATAGGTGGTTCGAGGATCGGGCAGAGACTGCATATGTAAGCTTTCCATTTTTTTAAGTGTTATAATTTTTTTTATAAGACTTTTTAAATACTAATTTAATTTAAAATAACGTAGGGTCGCTACCAAAGTAACGTGGAGGAATTCATTCATTGTCAGCCAGCTGGTGCATCGGGCGAGCCAACCTAACCTTCAGATGAGGATGCTAAAAGAATATAGTTGGAGGCTGTTAGTGGTCCAAAAAGGGGGAAGGTATATGGGCTTCCTGAGAAACATTCCATCGCTATAGGTGTGGAATGCAAGGACTAGGGACTTCCTTACAGGGCGAGGCACTTAATAGGGAGAGCCTCTCGGCTATGCAGGAGACAGTGACAAGGCTTACATCCGAGCTAGAAGCAGCCAAGGAAACAAAAAGGCTTAGAGATGCTCAATTCCTTGGTATGCAAGCTCAGATCAGAACTCTCCTTTCTACAGGAGCTTTTCCGTTGCCCCGGTCTCGTGAGTCATCACCGGAGGCTTGAGCTCCACATGATTGTTCCTCCCGTCTTCCCCGTGATCGTTCCTCCCATACTTCCCGTGATAGTTCTTCCTGTCCTCCATAAGACCGTTCTCTATACCGTCTTGTAGATGAAAGTTCATCAGATGGTGATGATGTTGTAGAAAATACCCCTTGACCAATACTTTGATATACCTTGAACTAGACTAATAGAAGTAGTTTTGAATTAGATTAAACAATTTTGAACTTATTGTAATTACTTAGTTTTGGATTGTGATGTTTAATTGAACTCTGTTAGTTTTAAAGTATTAATTGGATGTTTGATTGGATTTGTGGTGAATTAGGGGTTGTATATGGTGAATCGGGGGTTATTTGATGTGAATTGGGGGTATTGGTATGCTGTTTTTATTTGGCAAGTGATGTAGCTACAAAAACAGGTATTTTCTGCCAAAATTAATCCCAGGAAACTGATAAGTGGAGATTTTGACTACTTATTAGCACCTTTTTCCTTTCGTTTTAGTCCAAAAGCGATTAATTGTGTTCCCAAAAATTGATGAAATATACTTAATTGCAGGAATAATGGAAAATGAGCCCTAAAGATGAAATTCAACTAAAGAAAGAATGATCTGAACTCAAGGACGAAAACAGGCGTAGAAGCTCAAAAGTGTGTACCGCAGATTATCATCTGCGGTCGCAGATTGTGAAGCAAATCCCATCAGAGACAAGTGCAAAGTACGGTCCGCTCATGAAATGTGCAGCCGCAGAACCTGGGCGGGAGCAAAAGTTCAGAAAACCTGCATTCAAGTTCAACAGAAGTGCGGACCGCACAATTATTGTGCGGCCGCAGAAGATTAGCTACGCGGCCTCAGTCATATTTGTGCGGTCTGTAGAAGAGCAATGTGCGGCCGCACTCTGAAATGTGTGGACCGCAAAAAGAGTGAAGTGGGACCACAATTTAGAATTATGCGGCCGCAGATTTCCATTCCTGCCAGGCTGAAGCAAAGTGCGGGCCGCATATGGAATTATGCGGCCGCAGAACCTCCGAAAGGATATTTTTGTCCGAAAATTCCAGCACTGTATAAATAGAAGAGATACACTTTTTTTAGGTTAACTTTTGACATTAGCAGCCACTCTAGACGTTTTACTTTGCTTCTTTTATTAGTTTTTGTTATTTTGAGCTTTTTGAATGTTACTTTTATCATCTTAATTATTATTATGGGTTTAATTATTACTTCTTCTTTTTCTTCTGATTTAAGGATGAGTAGCTAGATTCTTACTAGGGTTGTCACCCAACCCTAGTATGTTAACTTAGTGGGTGTTTGATTTATTGCTTGTGTATGGTTGTGTGTTAATTATCTAGCCTTGTTCTTGCTTTTATTTGAAGAATTAATGGTTGCAAATATTATTTCATGCCTTTTTGACTTGGTCTCTATTTGAGAAAAAAAGACTTAGTCTAGGAAAACTTGGCTAGCAAGAAATTGGGTCAATCAAGAGATTGATAAGCCCAATTAAAGGATTGAACCTAGAGATAGTAAAACCCAACTTGAGCTTATTATCAACTGCTTTGATCAAATACCTATTTGGGCTTGAGAAAGCCAAATTGGGCAAAATCACTCTCTGATCGAGAGGTATTGAGTGGGTACTTGAGTGTAGATAGCTATAATACACCCCGACCAATAAAATAAGCTTTAAAGTTTACAACCCATTAAGCGAACATCTAGGCGAAGCTCTCTGACCGAGAGGTATTGAGTGGGTACTTGAGTGTTGATAGCTATAATACACCCCGACCAATAAAACAAGCTTTAAAGTTTACAACCCATTAAGCGAACATCTAGGTGAAGGTCATAGCCCTAGGTTTTTTTATCATTTGAAAAACAATCAAAAACAATTTTCTAGTTTTGTTCTTAAAATCGCAATAGTAGTTTAAGTTAGATTTGCAAACAAAACCCAATATTCCAGAAGTGCAAATCAAGATATACAATTTCATGCACTAAGATATATACTACTAGCACCCATTCGCATAGCTCCCAGTGAAATTCGACCCCGACTATGTTGGGTATTATTATTGCATCGACCGTTTTCATATCCTCAAATAGAGTAGTAAAATTGGACGAGATCAATTTTTGGCGCCGTTGCCGGGGAGCTAAAAGGCGGTGTTAGATATATAGTTAGGTGTGTTTTTGGAATATCTTCTTTTCCTTCCTTGTTACTAACGTGTGAGTGTTGTAGGTTCAATCATGGCAAACAATAAGCTCGGAAACATAGCCGTAGGGGATGAGGACGTTGATGATGATGCAATGGATGAGGTCCCTCTTGAACCTCAAGCCAATAGACGAGGCCGACCGCCTCAAGACAATGTTCCCGTTCCACTACCACCTCCACCACGAGCGGCTCCACACCGGGTGTTGATGAATGAAGAGTATGTAAGTGCTATAGTCCCACCTCGTATTAGGGCAGGTAAATTTCAAATAACCAACGTGATGATCACTTTGCTCGAGCAACGAGGGTTCTTCACCTTTGCACCAGGTCAAAATGCATATAAACATTTGAAAGGGTTCGTTGATACGTGTTGGGGAAGAAAACAAACAAATGTCTCCGATGATGCTTTGAGGCTAAGGCTTTTTTCATTCTCTCTACGGGAAAAAACTTTAGATTGGTTGGAACATTTGCTAAATCATTCCATTCGTACTTGGGATGAACTTGTGGAGAAATTTATTTCAAAGTACTTTTCTCTCGGGCACATGGATATTCTTCGGGATGATATTCTAGCATTCAAGCAAAAGCCTAATGAACCACTACACGGGATATGGGAAATATATAGGACAATGGTACAAGAGTAGCCCAACAATGATATGATGGAGAACATGATTCAACAAACTTTCTATCGGGGGATCAATACCACCAACGAATGTGTAGTGAATCAACTTGCCGGTGGGAACTTCATGACTACGCCTTATGCGGATGCGTGTGATATTTTGGATGAGATGGTGGATACTTCATCGACGTGGCAATCTAGAGCAAATATTCCACAAGGTGACCCAAATTTGATTCTTCTTCATAAAGAGTTACATGACCATGGGCAAGCCATAGCCGAGTTGACAACCACCATGAACTAATTGGCAAAGGCTCAACTTCAACAAGTGCAAAACCCGAGGCAAGTCAATGCTATAGAGGGAGTCAACATGATGGTAAACAAGAGGAGAACAAGAAGTCCACAAGTGCAACAAAGAGTGGACAATTTCTTGCAAGATGATAGTGGGTTTGATCAAAGAGATTCTTACAATGATCAAGGTGAAGAGGTCTAACATGTGAACAAATTTCAAGGGCAAAGAAACAACTACAAAGGCCCTAGTCAACAACAATGGAGATCTTCGAATAATCAAGGCAATTGGAATTCTATAAACCAAGGTAATTGGAATGGTGGAAACAATCAAGGCAATGGGAGTGGAAGAAATAACCAAGGGAATTGGAAAAATAATAATAATCAAGGAAATTGGGGAGGCAACAACCAAGGCGGGTGGAACAACAACCAAGGAAATTAGGGGTCGGGTTTTCAAAGGCCCCCGATGTACCAACAACCGAGCAACCCACCTCCTTATCCTTCTCATGGTCCTAGTTCCTCCAACAATGAAATGGGTCGTATTGAGAACATGTTCAAGCAAATGATGTAGAAGAATGCCGATTCTGATGCCCAACTTGCTTCACACAACATATCAATCCGTAACTTAGAAGTGCAAATGGGTCAAATCTCTCAAGATTTAAATTCTCATCCTAAGGGGCACTAACAAGTGGTACGGTGGTGAACTCGGAGGATGGGAACACTACGGATCATGCCATGACCGTTACTACAAGAAGTGGAAAATGTGGGAATGTACCTACCTCAAGTCAAAGGAAACTTGTGGATGATGAGCAAGTGGTAGAAGAAGAGGAGATCCCGAACAACATTGTGCAAGTAAATGATGAAGTGCGATTGATATTGATGACACGGTGGAAGAGACTCAAGAGGATGTGAACCCATCTAGGGATCATGTGATTGACATACCGGAACCGGTAGTTCAAAAAGCTAAGGCACCATTGCCTAAGCTACCTCCTCCCTATCCTCAAAGGCTTGCCAAGAAAAATGGAGAGAATCAATTCAAGAAGTTCATTGATATGATGAAGAGTCTCTCTATAAATGTGCCATTAGTTAAAGCTTTGGAGCAAATGTCCAGATATGCTAAGTTTATGAAGGACTTGGTGACAAAGAAGAGATCGATGAATTTTGAAACAATCAAAGTCACTCACCAAGTGAGTGCAATTGTGCATTCGATGGCTCCAAAGTTGGAAGATCCCGGTGCTTTTACAATTCCTTGTACCATTGGAAGTGCCAAATTTGCAAAATCTCTCTGTGACCCTGGGGCGAGTATCAACTTGATGCCCTATTAGGTTTTCAAAATATTGGAAATTGGGCAGCCAAGACCCATATCTATGAGATTAAAAATGGCTGATCGTACAATGAAGAGACCGTTGGGGGTGATTGAGGATGTATTGGTTCGAGTTGACAAGTTCATTCTCCCAGCGAATTTTGTGATTCTTGATTGTGAGGTGGACTATGAGGTGATGATTATTCTTGGTAGACCTTTCTTTGCTACGAGGAAGGCTCTTGTTGATGTGGAAACCGGTGAACTCACTTTCCGGGTGGGTGATGAAAAGGTTGTGTTCCACGTGTGCAAATCTATGAGGCATCCGAATAGCAATGAAGTATGTTCATTCGTGGACTTGGAGACCGATATGATTATTGATAATACTAGTGCCACGATTAATGTGGGTGACATGTTGGAGGCCGTTTTACTCAATTTTGATGATGATGAAATGGATGGCTTCATGGAATGTATCAATTCTTTGCAAGGGATGGGGTCATACGATTATACACCTCGGAAACATTCCTTGGATCTCAAGAATAGGAAAACTCCTCCTACAAAGCCTTCAATTGAAGAGCCTCCCATCTTGGAGTTGAAGCTATTGCCTCCACATCTCAGGTATGGATTCGTTGGCCCTTGCTCTAGTTTACCAGTTATTCTTCCCTCTTGTTTGACTAACGTGCATGTTGACTCTACTTTGGCGGTGCTCCACAAGAGGAAGAAAGCTATTGGGTGGACTTTGGCGGATATTCGGGGAATAAGCACCGCATTTTGCATGCACAAGATTAATTTGGAGGAAGATGCAAAACCCTTCATTGAACATCAAAGGAGACTCAATGAAGCAATGCAAGAAGTGGTCAAAAAGAAGATCATAAAGTGGTTGGATGTCGGGGTTGTCTACCCTATTTTTAACAGTTCGTGGACTTCTCCGATGCAATGTGTTCCGAAGAAGGGGGGCATAACTGTGGTCACCAATGATAAGAACGAGTTGATTCCAACAAGAACGATGACCGGATGGAGAGTGTGCATGGACTATCAGAAGCTAAACAAAGTCACAAGGAAAGACCATTTCCCACTACCTTTTTTTGACCAAATGCTTGATCGGTTGCCGTCCGGATGTTCTATTTCTTTCTGGATAGATATTCGGGCTACAATCAAATCCTTATTGCCCCAGAAGATCAAGAGAAAACAACTTTCACTCGTCTCTATGGCACTTTCGCTTTCAATCAGATGCCATTTGGCTTATGCAATACACTGACAACTTTTCAACGGTGTATGATGGAGATATTTATGGATATGGTATAGGACTACCTTAAAGTCTTCATGGATGACTTTTTGGTAGTCGCAAATTCCTTTGATGATTGCTTGACAAATTTGGATAAGGTATTGGTAAGGTGTGAAGAAACGAATTTGGTGTTGAATTTGGAGAAATGTCATTTCATGGTCGATGAGGGTATTATCCTTGGCCAAAAGATTTCAAAGAAGGGGATAGAGGTCGATAAGGCAAAAATAAAGGTAATTTCTAAACTTCCACCTCCAACATCTGTGAAGGGCGTGAGAAGTTTCTTGGGTCATGTGGGGTTCTACCGGCATTTCATAAAAGACTTTTCCAAAGTGGTGAACCCCTTGTGCAAGCTTTTGGAGAAAGATGCTAAATTCCACTTCAATGATGATTGCATGAGAGCATTTGAATTTCTCAAGTTCAAGTTGACACCTACTCTCATTATCACCGCTCCGAATTGGAGCATTTCTTTTGAGCTTATATGTGATGCTAGTGATGTAGCGGTTGGAGCAGTTTTGGGGCAACGTATCAACAAGATCTTTCATCTGGTCTACTATGCTAGTAAGACCATGAATTATGCCCAATCCAATTACACTATAACCGAAAAAGAGCTCCTTGCCATTATGTTTGCTATTGAGAAGTTTTGCCCGTACTTGATGGGTACAAAAGCGATTGTCCACACAGATCATGCGTCACTTCGTTACCTTATGAGCAAGAAAGATTCCAAAGCTCGGTTGATGAGATGGGTGCTTTTGTTTCAAGAGTTCGATATAGACATCCAAGATTGAAAAGGAAGTGAAAACCAAGTGGCAGACCACTTGTCTCGTTTGGAGGAGGAGGGGAGGCCGCATGATGGCCTTGAAATCAATGACTCCTTTCCTGATGAGAAACTCTTAGCCATTTCAATGAAAGAGGTGCCATGGTTTGCGGATCTAGCAAATTTTCTTGTGAGTGGTATCATCCCGAGTGAGTTCTCTTCAAACCAAAGAAAGAAACTCAAACAAAAATGTCAAGACTATTATTGGGATGAACCATACCTTTTCTGAATTTGTACGGATGGATTAATTAGAATATGTGTACCGGAGGAGGAACAAGTTGAAATTCTTGGGGCTTGTCATTCTTCACCGTATGGTGGTCACCATGGTGGAGCAAGAACGATGACCAACGTGTTAAGTTACAGTTTTTATTGACCCACTCTCTACAAGGATGCAAGTGATCTAGTCAAGCATTGTAATGAATGTCAAAGGGCCGGTGGAATCTCAAAGAAAACTGAAATGCCCCTCACCACCATTTTGGAGATTGATATTTTTGATGTGTGGGGTATTGACTTCATGGGACCTTATGTGAGTTCTTGTGAAAACACCTACATCTTGGTTGCAGTTGATTATGTGTCTAAATGGGTTGAGGCCGTTGCTCTACCCAACAATGGAGCAAGAAGTGTGGTGACATTTTTGAAGAAGAACATCTTCACAAGATTTGGTACTCCGCGGGCTATCATAAGCGATGAGGGGTCGCATTTTTGCAATAAAGCTTTTGACACCTTGCTTAGAAAGTATGGTGTCACTCATAAAGTTACGACTCCCTATCACCCTCAAGCTAGCAGTCAAGTGGAAGTCTCCAACCGGGAGATAAAGAGTATTTTGTCCAAAACAGTGAATGTTAACCGGACGGTTGGTCAAAGAAGCTTGATGATGCACTATGGGCTTATCGGACTGCTTTCAAAACTCCTATTGGGATGTCTCCATACCGGTTGGTGTTTGGCAAAGCTTGTCATCTTCCGGTGGAATTTGAACACAAAGCCATGTGGGCTTTGAAAAAATTAAATCTTAATTGGGATGCAGCTGCTACCTTGCGGGTTGCACATTTGAATGAATTAGATGAATTCCGGTACCATGCATATGCAAGTTCGTCCTTGTACAAAGAAAGAATGAAGTACCTTCATGACAAACATCCGAAATAGGGAATTCAAGGTGGGCGATCTTGTTTTGTTTTTCAATTCAGGATTGAAAATGTTTCCCGGAAAGCTGACATCCAAATGGAGTGGTCCCTTTGAAATTATGGGTGTGATACCTTTTGGTGCATTGGACTTGAAGAACAAAAATGATGAGGTATTCCGAGTCAATGGTCACCGGGTAAAGCAGTATTTGGGACAAGCTGATGATGGCCACACGGTGGCAGTAATTCATTTGAAGTAATGGTAATATGCGTCGTGTCATGACGTTAAATCAGGCGCTTCTTAGGAGGCAACCCATGTTTCTTTTTTTCTCTTTTTCTTTTCTTCTTTTGTTAGATAGGTCTTATTTTGTACTAATTGAATTTGAAGTGTGTTGTAGGAATGTGTGTGCTTTATAGGAACTGGGTTCAGAAAAATTAGCTAAGTATGAAAAAAATGCGGACCGTACAATTCTTGATGCTGCAGCAGAAGAAAAATGCGGCCGCACAATTCTTGTGCGGACCGCAGAACTTGATATGGAAATTTTCAAACTCTCTAAAGTTTGTTTGTCAGAGAAACAGCCAACGTGCGGCCGTACAGTGAATTCTGTGGTCGCACACCTAAATCTGCGGACCGCAGATCATCATGAGAAAATGGAACATCAGGTAACAGAGTGTAGACCGCAGAAGGAATTCTGCGGACGCACTCGTCTCTTGAACCTTTAGCCAAACTCGCTTTGTATAAATAATAGCCCTAATGCTACTGTTGAAACTTTCCAATATCTGAGCAATCAAAACAAAGGGCTAAAATCTTGCACACAATTGATTCAATCATCTACCATCTAATTAAGCATTTGTGATCATTCCTTGGCATCACTTCAATCATTGGTATGTTCAAATCATTTCTAGAATGTTTCAATTTTCTAAGATAGTTTAGAAATTGTTAGTTATTTTAGACTAATTGTCAGTTTCATATCCAAGTGGGATGTAATTTGTATTGGGTAAACTCCTACTTGTTATTTGGGGAATGTGTATCTTGTTTATCATCTTTAATTGCTACTACCATGTCCAATTTGTGCATAAAATCAAAACCCTATAGGACTCTGCCCGATTGAATTTTGAAATATGTGGCCGCACAGGGAATTGTGTGGTCCGCAGAAGTGTAGCTTAGGGCATTTAGTTAGGCAAGATTGTGCGAACCGCACTTAAAATTGTGCGGTCCGCAGAAATTCAATCGCGGTCGTAGAAAAGTGTGTGCGTCCGCAAATCAGGGCATTCTCTGTCTTTAGAGAGTTGCCATTTTCAGGTGCCCATTGTGCGGCCGCACTTCAACTCTGCGGTTGCACTCAAAATTGTGCGGACCACAGTTTCATCTCTGCGGCCGCACTTCCAAATTGTGCGGTCCGCATAACCCAATCTGCGGGCGCACTTGCAATTGTGTGGACCACACTTCTCCACCATGCATTCATGTTCTGAAATGTGTTATATTGCATGTTTATAATGGAACCATAAATAACTTCTGCTGTTGCTTGTTACAGAAAATGGTCAGATTCCGAGGTCGTGGTGACACGTCAAAGGAGAGGGGTGAGCCTTCCAGAGGCAGAGGCAAAAGCAATTTACCCCTCGCCCTCCAAGGGGTAATCAACAAGAAAGCCACAATATGTCGAGGAAGTCGGCCCGAGCCCTCCAAATCTAGTTTATATGCCCCATCCCGGGAAGCATCGGAGGGCGACTCAGTGCAAAAGCAGCCTACGGTTCAATCACAGCCACAACATCCACAGGGAAGATACTAACTTAAATACGAGCCTTCCTCCTCTGAGAGCTCTTCCGAGGGTTCGAAAAGTGACAGTCAGGCTTCAGAGCCCTCATCCACACATTCCTCCGATGCACCTGCTACTATAGTGGATGTTGATGATATTCCGAATGATGGCTGAAGGGGTGATACCAGAGTTACCGTCCTTGAGAGGTCTAAGAAGAAAGAGATTTGGGAAGATAGGTTTGTGAGTCTGGCTGCTTTCACAAGCTTTCGAGAGTGGTGGCCAATGAGATCGCTCACTCTTGAGCGTCAGTTCATGATAAAAGACCTTGACAAATACAACCCGGCAATGTTGAGATAGTTTCAGGAACGGAAGAGGTGGATGTGGTTCACCAATAGTGTGGTAGATGCCAATGAATACCTGGTCCAGGAAATTTACGCCAATATGGCGCATATAAAGAAAGGGACCAAGGTAACAAAAGTGAGAAATCTTAAGGTGCGATTCGATTAGAGCACCCTGAACACTTATTTAAGGGTTGAGGATGTGGAGCCTGTGCAATACATGAAAAAGTTACCACTGGGAGATGCAGTTCGACCATGGCTAGCTAAGATTCTTGTAGCTCCAGGGCCGCCTCCAGTTTGGATCACAGCAGGGGTTTCTATTAAGTGGAACACCCTAAATTTTGAGGCAAAGGGATGGCAGACATTTGTATGTAGCAGACTAGATCCATGCCAAAATGAAACAAATCTTCCGATTCCGAGGGCAGTGCTAGTCACTTCTATCATGGCTGGGTATCCAATCAATGTGGGTGCCGTGATGTCGGCAAACATATCTGTGGTCGCCAGGAAAGGTGACACCTCATACCAGTATCCCAACACCATTACTGCGTACCTCACAGATGCGGGGGTGGAACCAAGGGATTTTGACACTAAGGTGCGGGCGAAGAAGCCTTTCTCATGGTATTCTTTGATGGATAGTGGAAACTCAAAGAAAAAGGGTCAGCCCTCTACTACTGCAGGCCAGTCTGATGAGCCTGCCGGGGTAGCTGCTGAGACAGTCGACATGCCATCTACTTCAGTAGATCCTTCTTATAGTGCAACAGCTATGCCTCCACCTCCTTCTTCAAGTCCTTCAGTATCAGTGCCATCCACATCGGTTTTGAAGCCGGTGCCTATGCCCACTCATCCACTATCTTCGTTGCGACTCTCCTAAACACTATCGAGCCTCAACAACTGGATGCAGACAACCACTGCAAAGCTGTCTGACATATCCAGTGCTGTTGCAGCACAATCATCCACTCCGGCACCCCCGATTTCTCTAATAGTCGAGGACACATTGAAGAAGATCTTGGAAAACCAAACCACCATCATGAACACCTTGGTAGCACATGGAGAAATGATTGAGGAGCTGGGGAAGCAGGTAAAGAAAATGAGGAGATCCCAAGCGTCCAAGAAATCAGTTGTCGGGTTGAGGAGAGAGGTGACCAAGATAGTAGAAGCTGGTGATCTTCTATTCGATTTGCTAGTAGGGTCAGGCCCACCTGCACCAGCAGCTCCAGCAACACCATCTGTTCCAGTGGCACTAGTTGGCCAGTCTGAGGAGCCAGACCTGGCTGCCGACATTGCTGAGGCAGTGTGCCAGATGTTCACCAACCCAGTTACTCCCAGAGACGATGATGATGAGATCCAGCTAGAGGAGACTGAGGGCGGTGACGCTTCTATGGACACAGAGATGTCCAAGGCCATATAAGGAGTCCTTTTTCACTCTTACCCTCCTTTATTCTTATTTTGTTAAGCATTGGGGACAATGCTTATTCTTATTCGAGGGGGTGGAGTTTATTTGATATTTGGATGACTTTTAGACATTTGGTTTGTAATAACTGACAATATTTTCTTCTTTCTCTTTATGCTGTATGTATATATTCTCTCTTTTCCTCTCTCATTATGTATATTTGTTATGCCTTCAGTAGTTTGATTTTTAGCTTCTTTATTCTGTTTTCTTACTAGTCTATGCTTAATCTAGTAACTTCTTTTAATTTTGCAACTTCGTTTTTTATGTTTTTAGTGACCAATAAGCCTTTGGTTTTCTTATTGCCACGGTTCTTTCCAAAGGTACTTTTTGTGTGAACCGGGTGACTCTTCCCAACGATGGATGGCATGACAACCTTCTTAAGGGATTGAGTCCATTTTTGGTATTTAAGTAAGAATAGTAGTAGTAATGAATAAAAAGACCTAATTGAGTCAAGCTCGAAGAGTCAAACATGCTTCACTTGGTACCAACACGCTTAACTACGTGCTTATGATTAAAAACAAGTTTTTTTGGGAAAGAAATAGCTCTAGTTAGTGACCTTGTGTTGACTTAGGCAATCATTGAGTGGCTTAGTCGAGCCATAGTGATTTTCAATCTTGAATATAGTCGTTATGGGCCCTCGACTCTATCCTTTTTAACAATCAGGCTGCGTGAGAGGTGAGATATTTTTGTTGCAAGTCCAAGTACCCATGCAAATGATTTAGAACTTGCCCCGAATGTGTTTCTAGGCAAAATTTTAAGTTTTGCTTGACGTGAGAAGTGATTATAGGCTATCCTTGATCCGCTTGAAATTTTTCATGGCCCACCAATGTTGTTATCCCTAGTCAACCCATTTGAGCCTAAAACCTTTCTCATTTGATCACCATGTTACAGGCCTTTACCCGTTCTGTCGTGACACTCTCTTGACACCCGAATTTTCCTTAACACTCTTGTGAAATAATTGGCTAAAAACGTAAGTTTGGGGGAGAGACGAGGAGTTTGAAAAAGGTATCAAGGCACAAAAAGAGAAAAGAAATGAAGAGAAGGAAAGGCAAGAAAAAGAAAGAAGAACAAAAAGAAAAATGCAAAAAGAAAGTGAATAAGTTGAAGAGTTGAAGGGATTTCAAAGAATGGCAATGATGCAAAGCATGGAGAAAACAAAGAAGGAGAAAATGAATATCATGACCAAGAAAGAGTGATGCTAAGTCTCTCTAATCCCCCTATGAAAAAAACAAAAAGTTGGCAGATCATGAGCCAATAAGAAAACAATAGAGTGCTTAAGGAAAGATGAACTCGTTCTATCATAGCATATCCAACCTTAGTCCAAAAGCCTTCATTGCATTCCGAAAAAACCCTACATGATTTAAAGCCGAGTGAGCTTACATTAGTAGTGATTTACATGAGGGTCAAGCCTATGGTACTTAAAGCCGTACTTGTGACATTCTTTTGAGAGAGATGAGCGAACCTTTCACAAATCTTTGAATTGAGTGCTACATTCGTAAGTGATGTATGCAAACAGAGAGTAGAGGATGAGGAGTTTGGGATCCACAATGACATACATGAAAGAGCGAGCTTCCTTGATGAATTAAGTCAACTGTTGATGCTCAAGTGTCACATTAGAACTATTTGTGCTTAAAAGTTCAACCCATTACCTTGTTAACAATTCATAAGTGTTGTGGGAAATTGTTGGTCCCAATTGATGTGTGATTGATGCATTTTTGATTAGCTGGAATAGCTCTCAACTTGTAGAGGTGGGAATTACCTTATTTGCTTGAGGACAAGCAAAAGCTTAAGTTTGGGGGAGTTGATAAGTGGAGATTTTGATTACTTATTGGCACCTTTTTGCTTTCGTTTTAGTCCAAAAATGTTTAATTGTGTTCCCGAAAATTGATGAAATATGCTTAATTGCAGGAATAGTGCAAAATGAGCCCCAAAGATTAAATCCAACTCAAGAAGGAGTGATCTGAACTCAAGGACGAAAACATGCACAAAAGCTCAAAAGTGCGGACCACAGATTATCATCTGCGGCCGCAGATTGTGAAGCAAATACCATCAGAGACAAGTGCAAAGTGCGGTCCGCACATAAAATGTGCGGCCGCAAAACCTAGGCAAGAGCAAAAGTTTAGAAAACCTGCATTCAAGTTCAACAGAAGTGCGGACCGCACAATTATTGTGCGGCCGCAGACATATTTATGCGGTCCGCAGAAGAGCAATGTGCGGCCGCACTATGAAATGTGCAGACTATAGAAAGAGTGAAGTGCGGCCGAAATTCAGAATTATACGGCCGCAGATTTCCATTCCTGCCAGGCTGAAGCAAAGTGCGGACCGCACATGGAATTGTGCGGCCACAGAACTCCGAAAGGGCATTTTTGTCCGACAATTCCAGCACTGTATAAATAGAAGAGATTCACTTTTTTAGGTTAACTTTTGACATCATCAGCCATTCTAGACGTTTTGCTTTGCTTCTTTTAGTAGTTTTTGTTATTTTGAGCTTTTTGAATATTACTTTTATCATCTTAATTATTACTCCCTCCGTTCTAATTTATGTGAACCTGTTTGACTGGATACAGAGTTTAAGAAAAAATGAAGACTTTTGTAATTTGTGGTTCTAAACAAGTCAAAAAGAGGCCCAGAGTATTTGTGTGGTTATAAAAGTATTTCATTAAGGGTAGAATTGTAAGTTTAAGCAAAATTATTTCTAAATTTAGAAAGGAGTCATTCTTTTTGGAACGGACCAAAAAGAAAATAGATTCACATAAACTGGAACAGAGGGAGCATTATTATGGGTTTAATTATCACTTTTTCTTCTTCTTTTTCTTCTGATTTAAGCATGAGTAGCTAGATTCTTACTAGGGTTGTAACCCAACCCTAGTGTGTTAACTTAATGGGTGTTTGATTTATTGCTTGTTTATGGTTGGGTGTTGATTATCTAACCTTGTTCTTGCTTTTATTTGAAGAATTAATGGTTACAAATATTATTTTATGTCTTTTTGACTTGGTCTCTACTTGAGAAAGAGAGACTTAGTCTAGAAAAACTTGGCTAGCAAGAAATTGTGTCAATCGAGAGATTGATAAGCCCAATTAAAGGATTGAACCTAGAGATAATAAAACCCGATTTGAGTTTATTATCAACTGCTTTGATCAAATACCCATTTGGGCCTGAGAAAGCCAAATTGGGCAAAATCACTCTCTGATCGAGAGATATTGAGTGGGTACTTGAGTGTTGATAGCTATATTACACCCCGACCAATAAAACAAGTTTTAAAGTTTACAACCCATTAAGCGAACACCTAGGTGAAGGTCATAGCCCTAGGTTTTTTTTATCATTTGAAAAACAATCAAAAATAATTTTCTAGTTTCGTTCTTAAAATCGCAATAGTAGTTTAAGTTAGATTTACAAACAAACCCCAATATTCCAGAAGTGCAAATCAAGATATACAATTTCATGCACTAAGATATATACTACTAGCACCCATTCACATAGCTTCCAGTGGAATTCGACCCTGACTCTGTTGGGTATTATTATTGCATCGACCGTTTTCATATCCTCAAATAGAGTAGTAAAATTTGACGAGATCAATTGTTGGCGCCGTTGCCGGGGAGCTAAAAGGCGGTGTTAGCTATATATTTAGGTGTGTTTTTGGAATATCTTCTTTTCCTTCCTTGTTAATAACGTGTGAGTATTGTAGGTTCAATCATGGCAAACAATAAGCTCGGAAACATAGCCGTAGGGGATGAGGACGTTGATGATGATGCAATGGATGAGGTCCCTCTTGAACCTCAAGCCAATAGACGAGGCCGACCGCCTCAAGACAATGTTCCCGTTCTACCACCACCTCCACCACGAGCGGCTCCACACCGGGTGTTGATGAATGAAGAGTATGCAAGTGCTATAGTCCCACCTCGTATTAGGGCAGGTAAATTTTAAATAACCAACGTGATGCTCACTTGGCTGCCCTGTCCAGATTACCGACCAACGTTGATCGGTATTTATAAATCTTAATTATTTATAAAAAATATAAATTTTTCAGTACCGACCAAAGTTGGCCGGTAAGTAAAATTAATAAATTTAATACACCGACTAACGTTGGTCGGTAAAATTAAATTATTAAAATAACATTCTGACCATTATTGGTCGGTAAGTCAATTAAATTGTCAAATGGTCGTGTAAGGGATACCGATCAATGTTGGTCGGTAATTTCCGACCAACTTTGGTCGGTATGCTCTTCTGACCTTTAAAATACCGACCACACGTAAATGGTCGCGTTTTGGACGATTATTGGCCATTACCGATCGATTTTGATCAGTTTGTTTGGACGGTCTTTCGCGAATTTTTAATAGTGTCAGTGAAAATTATAAAAATAATGGAAATTTCACACTTGTATCATAACCTCATTATGTTTGATTGCAAGTTATTGATGATTAGACTAGAAAACCCAGTCATCAACCATAACTATAGAGAGCAACTTATATTTATCCTTACTTTCAAACAAAAAAATATTGTGACTAATTAATGCATACAATACAACATGTCTTTCCACATTTCACATTCTAAGTTGGCTCTTATCATCATGAATAATTGATACCAACAGAATTTGGGCCCGAGAGATGAAGGAATTATCTAGCTAGGATGAAATATCAAAATTTAGGAAAAATTCGATATGGAAATATTAATTATTCTAACTAGGGGTGCACAAACCGAACCGAAAAATTGCACCAAACCGAAAAATCGCAAACCAAACCGATTAAAAAAACCCGATTAGGTTTGGTATTGAGTAAAAAAACCCCAACCAAACCGACATATAAATATATAATTTTTATATATACTTTTAAGACTTTTCATAGAATTTTCTTTAAAAAATATCTAGAAATATTTGCGATTCTCGTATGGGATGTAATATTTAGTTAAATATGAAGTGCTCTATTTTTTATCAACTTTAAATAATGGGTTGTATGATCACTTTCTTATTAAGTGTTAGTGAAATGCGTCAATCTTTTTGTTCTTCCATATCCATATGTCAAGATCTATTAAATTCTTATATCTTTTTCTAATGTAAAGTGGTATTTCGACAATTTAAAATTAAATAGAACATATCATTATATAGGTATCATATTAATTTTATGTTTAATTATTAAATTCAGTTAACTTTAAAAGTGTACATCAACAAAAAATTATTGTCAGACGATTATAAAATAAGTATCGTATGTTACTAAGAAAATTCTCCCATAAGAATATGTTAATAGATCATATGTTTGTCAATTGTTTTAATTTTTACTAACTATATATTCACTTATCAAAAATTTAACAAAGTAAGATTGAAATAATATATATTCATGTAACCAACCAAAAAAAACCCGAAAGCTCCAAAAAATCCGACAAAACTGAACCAATCAAAACCGAACCAATCCGATCTATGTACACCATCCAATTCTAACCATGGTTAAGGTCCAATTTTAGTTCATTGATATCAAAATGAGACATGTGGCATCCATTCTAGTGAAAATTTGGGAAATAGGGACAATAAAAATGAAGAGGAGCCAAATCCAACAATTGTAGTCTAGTTAAATTCTTCCGGTCCACGTGCTAATTATTCTTAGCTGCAGAAGAAAAAAGTTCAAATGGAGAATTCAAACGGAACTGAAAGAAAGTAGAGTGACACGTAAAATTGGTGTAGTTATGAAAAGATGGCTTTATTCTTCTTACTTTGAACCAGCGACATCTTTTACAATTCATTTCACAGCGGAGTCCTTCCCTTTAACGATATATATATATATATATATATCTTTTTTATATAGAAATGGGTACGAGTTTTACAAATTTATCAATAATTTTGAAGAGATAATTTCCATATAATGCTAGCATTCCTTGTGATAATTCAAAGTAACTTTATACCAAATTACAAGCGGCGAACTCTTTTTTTAAATTTTCATAAAAGAACAATTGATTAAGTCTTAATTATTTAGCTTGACCTTCATATTTTGTATACTCCTTTATAGTAGTTTCTTACAATGTAGTATAGGTTATAATATCATGAATGCAATCTAAGACATAATTGAGAGATTTCATAATAAGGGATGGTAATAGCACAACTACGTAGACAAGTGCTGCTGTCTTTTGGAGATATTCGCCACGTCAGACAGATATATGTATATTATATGATAGTCACTTAATAATCATTAATATACATTCTAGATTAGCATATCTTTGCTTTTATGTATATTTTGACTTTGATTTTGACGAGGAGGAGCTACCCCTTCTTCTAAAGGGACACTTTAGATTGAGTAAATGTGAAGAAAGGAACACGATGGTATTTTTTTGATCTTATCTTTCTGATTTTCGAAGCACGCGCAATCTTCCCTTTTTCTCTATAGGCGTCGAATAATTCCATCTTAGGCTTTTCAGTCTTCCACCAACAACTCCTCAGCCCTATATATGTTGAGAAAATATGCAGATTCAAGCTTTATTTTTGAATGTTAAACATTACTGTCTCATAGTTTATTGTATCTGATACTCGGTTCAATTTTATTAATTCTTTTACCTTGAAACCCTGAAGTTATATTATTATAAGTATTATTATTTAAAAGAAGAGAAGTTATAATTACAATTAATCACTAACTAGAGTTTACTGCTAAATTCAAATTCGCGACTCCATAGCGTAACTAGTCATGAAATGCATGTCTTTTCATAGTTCCACTGGTTCTTATTTGTGATGACCCAAAATGTCATCTTTAAATTTAATAATTAATTCTTTGTTCTAAGACCTCGAAAAGCACTATCTATCATTCTTCGACTTGCGTGTGCAATCCGTAAAATTTTTCGAAAAGTTTTTATATAAAAAATGGATTAAAATGTGAATTAGAGCCTTAAAACTCAACTGAGTTGACTTTGGTCAATATTTTGAGCAAACGGACTCGGATCAGTGTTTTGACAGTTCCGCTAGGTCCGTATCGTGATTTGAGACTTGGGCATATGCCCGAAATCAAATTTCGAGGTCCCTAGTCCGAGATATGGAGTTTTGATAAAAAATTAAAAGTTTAAGTTCAAATAGTGACCGAATGTCGAATTATACGCAAACGACCCCGGAATAGAATTTTGATGATTCTAACAGTTCCGTATGGTGATGTTGGACTTACGAGCGTGATCAAAATTTTATTTGGAAGTCCGTAGTGAAATTAAGCTTGAAATGGCAAAAATAGGAATTTAAAGTTTGGAAGTTTGACCGGGGAGTTGACTTTTTGATATCGGAGTCGGAATCCAGTTTCAAAAATTTTCATAGCTCCGTTATGTCATTTATGACTTATGTACAAATTTTGAGATCAATCGGACTTGATTTGATAGGTTTCGACATCGAATGTAGAAGTTGAAAATTCTAAGTTTCATTAAGCTTGAATTGGAGCATGATTCGTGATTTTAGCGTCGTTTTATGTGATTTGAGATTTCAAATAAGTTCGTATGATGTTTTAGGACTTGTTGGTATATTTGATTGAGGTCCCGAGGGCCTCGGGTGAGTTTCAGATGGTTAACGGATCAAAAAGTGGACTTAAAAAACTGCTGCAATCTTTTCTCTTCTGCTAAATATTGTGGGCTGTGATCGAGCCCAAGATCGAGGCCAGATATCGAGCCCAGGGTCGACGGCCAGAGTCGAAGCCAGTGACGAGGCCCAGCCTCAATGCCATGATCGAGGCCATGATCGAAGGACCAAGCTCGAGGCCATGATCGAAGGACCAGACTCGAGGCCATGATCAAAGGACCAAGCTCGAGGCCATGATCGAAGGACCAAGCTCGAGGCCATAATCGAGGCCATGACCGAGGTCCAGGCTCGAGCCTGTGATCGAAGCCACGATCGTGTGATGACCCAAAATATCATCTTTAAATTTAATAAGTAATTCTGTGTTCTAAAACCTTGAAAAGTATCATTTATCATTCCTCGACTTGCGTGTGCAGTCCGTACAATTTTCCGGAAAGTTTTTATGTGAAAAATAGATTAAAATATGAAATAGAGCTTTAAAACTCAATTAAGTTGACTTTGGTCAATATTTTGAGCAAACGGACCCAGATCAGTATTTTGACAATTTTGGTAGGTCCTTATCGTGATTTGGGACTTGGGCGTATGCCCGGAATCGAATTTCGAGGTCCTTAGCCCGAGATATGGAATTTTGATGAAAAATTAAAAGCTTAATAATTTTTAAAAAATTACTGATGTTGGATTTATTGACCTCGGGTCCGTATTTTGGTTCCGTAGCCCGGTATAGGTCCACTATAATATTTATGACTTGTCTGCCGAATTTGGTGGGAATCGGAGTTGATTTGACGTGATTCGATCGTCCGGTTGTAAAAATATAAGTTTTAAAGTTTTATTGAAAACTTCCTTTGATTTGGTGTCCGATTTGTAGTTCTAGGTGTTATATTGGCGATTTGATCGCGTGAGCAAGTTCGTATGATGTTTTAGGACTTGTGTGCATGTTTGGTTTGGAGCCTCGAGGGCTCGGGTGAGTTTCGGATAGGATACGAGATGTTTTGGACTTTGAAAATCTGATATTTTGCTCCAGCAGGTATTCTGACATGTTCTTCTTCGCGTTCGCGAAGGTACTCTCGGGAATGCGAAGAGTAAACTGGGCAGCTGAAGTTTTCTTCTTCGCGAACGCGAAGCGATGGAGGCATTATCGTTCGCGAACGCGACAAGCTCCTCGCGAACGCATAGTGTTAGGTACACCCTGGGGGAGGGTTGATCATTCCTTCATCGCGAATGCGAGCAATGCCTCGCGAACGCGAAGGCCCGGGGGGAATAGCCTTCGCGAACGCGAAGGAGGACTCGCGAACGCCACGGGCTGCTACTCATCACGAACGCGACAGGCCCTTCGCGAACGCGATAGGCCCTTCGCAAACGCGACAGGCCCTTTGCGAACGCGACAGGCCCTTCGCGAACGCGAAGAAGGC
>AWOL01S0006297.1:60971-80075 GCA_000715115.1 Nicotiana otophora
GTTGCTTGGAACCGCACTCGTAAGTTCTTTGTATAATATTCCTCTTACTAGATATTCTTCTATGGACGTATCATCTCTACCCCTTCGCATTTTTCAGCAACTCGATGGCTCTCACCGGTGGTGGAAGGTTTGAACCGGTGGGTTCCAAAGATTTTGGAAGTCACAATGCCCAAAACTCATTCGTGGAAAGAACTAGCCCTTAAATACGAATGGAAGGCCAAACATTATGATAACTCTAATTTACCTTGCTTCCATTTTTGTATATGAAGAACTTGGTTGAACCATTCTAACTTTGTTCATGGAATTAGGTCTACCTGCAGACTCTATTATTATCCTTGAGGAGGACGTTCTGGCTGATCCTGCTGATGCAACGAGACTGCTTCAGGAAGCACTTACTCGAACAGGTATCTCCGGGCTTGTTTTAGGTGCAAATATTTCTTTACAGAGTCCCCGGCTGAAGGATAAACAGACAAAGAGAAGACTCTCCTCCGTGGCCGGGGAAAAGAATAAAAGGGCAAAGGTTGATGCCCCCGAATTATAACTGGTGGCAATGATGACTGGTCCTCCTTCTGGGCTAGTCGTAGACACCGTGATGATTGATGATGATGAAGAAGCTGTTGATGAGGGAGCTTCTTTACACAGAAGGCAACGATCCTCATCATCTCAACAAGATGCTCGACCTGTTGAGATAGCTACACCAACTGAAGACGATGTCTCGGCACTTTGGCGAGAGTCTTATTTGGTAGAATATGCCAACTCCCGTTTTCGAGCCCCAATTGTTGTAATCGGTGCTGCGGGGCTGAGTACCAAGTCCTTGCCGTCTTTGGTTGGAGAGCATCAAACAACTAGAACTGTATTTGATGCAGCTGCTTCTCACTCTTCAACTCCATCAGCTTCATCTCCACCTTCACCAACACCAGCAATTGCTACATCATTTCAATCTTCGTCTACTCTTCCACCAGAGGTTGCTACACCATCTCCATCGGCCGCACCTGACCATGAAGAAGGTGTTCCTCTTCCACAATCCCCAGTTCATGGGAACTTGGAGAAAAATTATGATGCTCCTTCTGAAGATCCACAAAGGAGGAGGAGTATTAGTCTTTCGGTCTCAACCCGGTGCAACCTGCTATCACGACCAGTGGAGCTTGGTAATTATCTGAAGCCTTTGTCTTCATAAAAATATTGGGAAAAGATTCAGACACTCTCGGGCGAGTGTTTGTTGAACAATGCTATGTATAACACCGCGACAATACGTTCCTTCTTTCCTCTATTATTTTTTCTACTTTTGAACGAATGTATTCTAAGTTTTTCCTCTTCTTATTTTATAGGCCAACTTTCTTGCCTCTGAGGGCCTTCAAAGGTTGATTCATGAGAAGGAAGAACTTACTTCTGAACGGGATCAACTTTTGACGGAACGAGACCAGACTGTTCTACGCGTCTCGAAACTGGAAACCAGAGCTATTGAGGCCGCTGTTATGGAGGCTCGTTTGCACCAAAGCGAGCAAGAAGTGATAACCCTCAACCAAGAAATTGGGTCGATGAGGGTTAATTTTGATGAGGACAAGGCCAAATGGGCAGAAGTCTAAAACGCCGTTCTTGTTCACTGACCGTGAGGCTGCCTCCGCTGAAAGATTGATTAACTTGGAGGCAGCCTTAAACTCCAAAGGTGAAGAGCTTGCTGCTGTGGAGGCGAAACATGCCCAGCTAGAAGAGAAGTACAGGAAAACTATCGAGCATAATAGGCTCTTTAGTTCAACTGTCCGCGAGCTTGAAGTCAGACTCAAATTTGCTAAATCCGCCCGGGAAAACCTTTCCACCGAGGTTATTCAACTAAAAGAAGAACTTAAGCGCCGAGCGGTTTCCCTCATTGTTGAAAAAACTTATTCCATGTATAGCATGAGGAGGAAAACCTTGAAAGAGGCCAAAGCTGGTATCATTGATGTTGATGTCAAAATTGCTAACTCCCGAGAGCTTGAGTTAGCTGCAAAAAATGGACTCCCGATGCAGTCTGATGCTCCAGGAACTTTTGATTCCACTTCCCAGTTTTTGAAAACTGAAGAAGGATCGGAAGGCGGGCCGAAGACCAAACCTGGGAAAGCGTTGATCTATCGGCGGAACCACCTACTCTTCCCGGCAATACGGATACTTTTCTTCCTCCTGGTTCTGGAGGCACTGCAGTTTAGCTTTTTCTTTCCCATTTTGCAATTGTAACGTTTTGGCCCGTTCTTATAAATAAAGACATACTTTCTTCTTTTTGTTCAAGTGCCGTTTGACTCTTACTTTCATTTGAATATCCATGCAAGCCTTTAACTTTTGCATTTGCTCAAGTATTTTGCGCATGTTGTTCAATTCGCGCTTTACTATGTGTAGTCTCGGGTGCCTTTTCTTCGAAGCATTTTGGTTCCAAGTATTATCCCTTTTACATGAGGGTTTTTATGAATATTTGCACAAGTTTCCCTTTTACATGAGGGGCTTTAAGAATATTTGCGCAAATTTCCCTTTTACATAAGGGTTTCTATGAATATTTGCGCAAGTTTGCTTTTTGAGTCCTTTTCATATGCGGCTTCGGGTGTATTTTTCCCCGATGGCATTTTGGATTCCCGACATTGATTCTTCCGAAACCAATCCTTTAACGTGAGGGTTTTTATAAGAGAGGGCCTTCTGATGTTTACAGTGCTCTTGAAGACGGCGTTTCCTGTTCATTACGACACTAATATTTGAAGTACTTATTTAACTTTCAAATGACAAAATCAGCTCATCGCTCAGACAAGAAACAAGATAAAAACAAAAGGATTTCATTTTATTCCTTTTATTTTCAGAAATTACATAAGCATTTTGATATGCAGAAAAGAAATTGCCATTACTTGTGGCTATCTTGTGCAACTTGTTTCTACGGGGATGGCTGCAGAGTCCCCGATCCCGATGATGCATTTTGTTTTCGGATTTTTGTTCCCAGTTGATGTGGCAGTCATTGTTGTTGTATCCTCATATCGTCCCCCCGGTGTTTGAATGCGAAGAATGCGAATTGGAATACCGGAAGTCTTGTATCTTCAAAGGTCCCACCAATGAATTACTAGGTAATCCTTCACTCGGTAACATATCTTGTTTCCCCTTAGGAATCCATGCTATAGAGCGAAAGAATACCTAACAATCCTCTGGCGGTTTGTGCCCGTGAACGTCGGGTAACCTCTGTTCGGTAGCAAACATAACTTCCCGGTGGAAATTTGCTATCGAACCAAAGATTACCTAATCATCCCCGAGTGGAAGCTTGTTCATTTTCCTTGCTATCAAAGGTCTTATTGTTGTTGTCTTCGTAGTATGCTTTCCGTCGCTACTTCATTAAAAACCTTGCCAAAAAATCCTATTGGGACAAAAACTGAACGAAGGGAAAAAGAGTGCAGAACATACTTTCTGTTTGAGTGTTGTTCATCAGCATTAATATTTTTTGAGGTGTGCCATATTCCAGTTCTTGGGCAACTTGTCTCCATTCTGGTTCTCCAACTCGTATGAACCTTTCCCAGTGACAACTGAAATCCGGTAAGGGCCTTCCCACGTTAGACCTAATTTTCACGTGTTGAGCTCCCGGGTATTTTGTGTTAATTATCTTAGAACCAAGTCTTCTACTTTGATAAAATGAAAGTTGGCTCTCCGATCGTAATATCACTTCATCCTCTGCTTTTGAGCTGCCATGCGTCAAGTCCATGCGTCCCTCGAGAAGTTGCAAGTTGATTAGCATTGCTTCGTCATTTGATTCTTCGTTTGTCTGAGAATATCTCAAAGTGGGTTTGCCCACTTCAACCGGGATTAGGGCTTCAGCACCGTACACGAGGGAAAAAAAAGAGTTTCTCCTGTACTTGACTTGGCCGTTATTCGGTAGGCCCATATGACTCCGGGCAACTCTTTCGGCCATTTGCCTTTTGTTGCTTCCAATCTTTTCTTGAGATTTTGAATGATCACTTTGTTTGTTGACTCCGCTTGACCGTTTGCGCTCGGATGATAAGGTGAGGATGTGATTCTCTTTATTTTTAGGTCTTCAAAGAACTTTGTAACTTTTGCACTGATAAACTGTGGCCCGTTGTCGCATGCTATCTCTTTTGATATTCCGAACCTTCAAATTATATTTTCCCATAGGAAATCGACCACTTCGCGTTCTCTGATTTTCTAATAAGAACCTGCTTCTACCCATTTAGAAAAATAATCAGTCAAAATCAAAAGAAACCTTACCTTTTCGGGAGCCGGTGGCAGCGGTCTAACGATGTCCATCCCCCATTTCATGGATGGCCATGGGGACAATACCGAATGTAAGGGTTCTATCGGTTGATGTACTAGTGATGCGTAGCGTTGGCACTTATCATATTTTCATACGAAATCTTTGGCGTCTTATTCCATGCGAGGCCAGTAATATCCTACCCGTACCAGTTTCAGCACCAAAGACTCTGCGCCAGAGTGATTGCCGCATATCCTTTCGTGGATTTCCCTCATGACATAGTTAGCTTCTGACGCTTCTAAACACCGGGCCAGCGGGCCTTGGAAAGCTTTTCTATACAATTGGCCTTTCCTGAAGCTATAACGTGCAACTTTGGTGTGTAACGCTCGTGATGTGTCGGACAACTTTCCGTGCTCGAGGTAGTTGATTATTTTGTTCCTCTAGTCCTAGACCAGACTAGCCGAATTCACCTCGTAGTAACCATTCGTATCAAGGACTGAGCTCATTAGTTGTACCACCGTTCCGGACTCCGATTTTTTTATTTCCGTCGATGAACCTAAGTTTGCTAATGCATCCGCTTCTGCATTATTCTCTCTCGGGATATGAGTTATTGACCACTCACAGAATCATGCCAACAGAGCCTGGACCTTTACCACGTATTGTTGCATATGTTCTACTTTGGTATCAAAGATCCCGTAAACCTGATTTACTACCAGCTGTGAGTCGCATTTGATTTAGATAACCTCGAAATCAAGTCCCCGGGCCAATTCGAGCCCTGCAATCAAAGCTTTATACTCTGCTTCATTGTTAGTTAAAGGATCGTGTTGATGGCTTGCCTTAAGGTTTCCCCCGAAGGCGTGATTAAAACTACATTGAGTCCCGACCCTTTTACGTTCGATGCTCCGTCCGTAAATAAGGTCCAAACCCCTGATGCCAATTCCGACACCATTACTACCTCCTTGGTTGCCAGAAGTAGTAGTCTTGGACTAAAATCGGCCACGAAGTCAGCCAAGACTTGTGATTAATTGCAGTTCTCAGTTTATATTCTATGTCGAATTTACTCATTTTGACGGCCCATTTGGCTAATCTGCCTGAGAGCTCGGGTTCATGAAGGATGTTCCGCAAAGGGAAAGTACTCACCACAGCTATTGGGTGGCGCTAAAAATAAGGCCTCAGCTTCCGAGCGGTGACTACAAGAGCTAAAGCTAGTTTTTCCAAAAGTGGGTAGCGAGTTTCTGCTCCCGTTAAAATTTTGCTAACCTAATAAATAGGAAACTGCATACCTTCGTCCTCTCGGACTAAAACCGCACTTACTGCAACTTCTGAAACCGCGAAGTAGACTAACAATGTTTCGCCTTCTTTCGGTTTCGAGAGCAATGGAGGACTTGATAAGTACTTTTTCAGGTCTCTTAAAGCCTGCTGGCACTCCGGCGTCCATTAGAAATTTTTCTTCTTTTTGAGCAATGTAAAGAAGCGATGATATTTGTTTGACGACCGGAAATGAATCTGCTCAAAGCTGCTAACCTTACTGTGAGTCTTTGGAATTCCTTCACGTTTGATAATTGATCCGGGATATTGTCTATGGCCTTGATTTGTCGAGGTTTACTTCAATTCCCATTTGTGAGACCAGAAACCCCAGGAACTTATCGGAGCTGACCCCGAACATGTACTTCTCGGGGTGAAGTTTCATGTTATACTTCCTCAAGATATTAAATGTTTCTTGCAAATGCTTAAGGTGGTCACCTGCATTCAAATACTTAATGAGCATATCGTCTATGTAAACTTTCATGTTTTTTCATATTTGCTTTTTCGAATATCTTATTCACGAGGCGTTGATAAATGGCACCGGCATTTTTCAACTCGAAAGGCATTACATTATAACAATATGTACCAATTTGTTTTATAAATGAAGTCTTTTCTGATCTTTCGGGTTCATTTTAATTTGGTTGTACCCGGAATAAGCATCAAGGAAACTCATCAGTTTGTGCCCGACCGTGGCATCAATCATTTGATCGATATTTGACAGTGGAAATGAATCTTTCGGGCACGCCTTATTAAGATCTTTATAGTCTACACACATATGAAATTTATTGTTCTTCTTAGGAACTACTACTACATTGGCTAGCCAGTCTGGATATCTTGCCTCTCTGACCGAACTGATTTTAAGCAAACAGGTTTCCTCTTCTTTGACGAATGTATTCCTGGACTTGGCAATAGGCGCTTCTTATGCCGTACCGCTGGTACGTTGGGATCCATACTCAGCTTGTGCACGGCTATTTCCGTCGGGAAACCTGTCATATCTTCGTGCGACCATACAACCAAACCTGAGCGCAGGATGAGTCCTATCCCCAAGTGAAATTTTCTTTCTAAGAATTCTTCAAACAATGCCACTTGCTCTAGTTCCTCTGTCGTGGATTTCGTTGCATCCGTTTCTTATGGAACTTGGAAATATCTCGACACCTGATACTTTTCTAATAATTCTGCCCCTGGAATAACCTCTTCTAACTCGGGAGTAGGCGTCGGTTCCTGTAATTTCTATGACATGTGCTCCTTCCCTGTGCTACTGGAAACTGAGAATGCATTCATCTCCCTCACTGCCAGTTGGTCACCTCTTATCTGCTTGATTCTTTTGGGCGTCAGAAACTTCAGCAATTGGTGATATGTCGAAGGTACAACTTTCATCTCATGTAACCATAGCCTTCCTAAGATGATGTTGTATCCCATATCACCATCCACTACTTTTAAGAGAGTTGTTTTCATTACTCCTTCAACATTCGTGAGCAGTAAGATCTCTCCCCAGGTCGTTACGCTCGCAAGGTTGAATCCAGCGAGGAGTTTTATCATTGGAATAATGNGCCTCTCTGACCGTACCGATTTTAAGCAAGCGGGTTACCTCTTCTTTGACGAATTTATTCCTGGCCTCGGCAATAGGACGCTTCTTCTGTCGTATCGGTGGTGTGTTGGGATCTAAACTCAGCTTGTGCATGGCTATTACCGTTGGATACCTATCATATCCTCGTGGGACCATGCAAAACAATCAACGTTAATTTTAAGAAATTCAATAAAACCGGACCTGAGCTCAGGATGCAGTCCTGTCCCCAAGTGAAATTTTCTTTTTAAGAATTCTTCAAACAATGCTACTTGCTGTAGTTCCTCTACCGTGGATTTCATTGCATCCGTTTCTTCCTGAACTTGGAAATGTCTCGGCACCTGATATTGTTCTGATGATTTTGCCCATGGAATAACCTCTTCTAACTCGAGAGTAGGCATCGATTCCTGTAATTGCTATGCCGTGCGCTCCTTCCCTTTGCTACTGGAAACTGAGATTGCATTCATCTCCCTCGTTGCCGGTTGGTCACCTCTCATCTGCTTGATTCCTTCGGGCATCGAAAACTTCAGCAATTGGTGATACGTCGAAGGTACATCTTTCATCTGGTGTAACTATGGCCTTCCTAAGATGATATTGTATCCCATATCACCATATACTACTTCGAAGAGAGTTGTTTTCATTACTCCTTCAGCATTCATGAGCAGGAAGATTTCTCCCCGGGTCGTCATGCTCGCAAGGTTGAATCCAGCGATGAGTTTTGTCGCCGGAATAATGCTTCCGATTAGTTTAGGTTGTTCCAATTCTCTCCATTGTATGATATTAGCCGAACTTCCTGGGTCTACTAAAACACGCTTAATTTTAAAATCTAAGACATTTAAAGAGATTGCCAGTACGTCGTTGTGTGGTAACAATAATCTGTATGCGTCTTCCTCTGTGAAAATGTTATCGTCCTCCCAGAGTCTTTTGCTGTGATTTATCGATACTTTAGTCTTCTTTGCCACCGAAAAGGTAACACCGTTAATATCGTTCCCCCCAAAGATCATGTTGATCGTTTGGCGTGGGGTTTCTTCACATGCTTTCGAGGATTCCGTGTTGTCTCTGTTGAGACCCTAATTGTTCTTAGCTCGTTCACTCAAGAATTCTTGGAGATGACCATTCTTCAATAGCGTTGCCACCTCTTCCCGAAGAAGTCAACAGTCCCATGTCTGGTGACCATTCGTCTTGTGGTATTCGCACCATAAATTAGGACCCCTCTAGTTGGAATCAGACCTCATAGGTCTCGGGAATCGTGCTTCTTTAATGTTCCTTATGGTTGACACCAGTTCCACTACGCTGACGTTTAAGTTATATTCTGATAACCTGGGGTAAGAAAGATCTCGAGACACCGACGTTTGTTTATCTTGAAGTGATCTATTACTTCGACCACTATCAGTCCCTCCGTCAATGGTGAACTTGTTTACTGCTCGAAAATTTCTGCCACGGCCTTCGTTACGCTCGTAGGGTAAACACCGACCCCTCGAGATCCGCGTATCCGTGTTGTAGTCATCATTTGGTTTTTCTTTTTTCTTTTCCCGTCCTTTGGCCGATGATGTAGAACCGACCTTGTCTTATTCAATCTTTATCTTCGAATCGTACTGATTGTGAACATCTACCCAGGTTGTTGCTTAAAACTCAAGCAAGCTCTCCTTCAGCTTCCGGGAAGCGTCTGAACCTCTTGGATTCAATCCTTTGGTGAATACTTCAGCTGCTCATTCATATGGGACGGCCGGGAGAAACATTCTTTTTTTCTGGAATCGTGTAACAAACTTTCGTGATAATTTTGATTCTCCTTGTGCGATTCTGAATATGTCGGCTTTCCGGGTTTGCACCTTTCTGGCCCCGACATGAGCTTTAATGAAAGAATCCATGAGTATCTCAAAGGAATTTATGGAATGCTCAAGCAGTAATGAATACCTCGTTAGGGCTCCCCTCGCGAGGGTTTCGACGAATTTCTTTAGCAACAGAGATTCAATTTCGTGAGGAGTTAGATCATTTCCTTTCACTGCCGTTGTGTAGGTGGTAATATGTTCCTGTGGGTCTGAAGTTCCATTATAATTTAGAACTTCAGGCATTTTGAAATGCTTCGGGATTAGTACTGGTTTCGCATTTGGCTTGTACGGTAATTGAACATACTTCTTTGAGTTCAGGCCTTTCAATACTGGTGGTGCGCCCGAAATTTAATCCACGCGGGCGTTTACCTCTCTCATGAACCGTAAAAGCGCATCTTTGAATGAATCGTTCTCGTTGTTAAGACATGATCTGCTCCCCTAGCCTTATCGGAGCCGATTTCACCCCTGGGAGTGTTATTGTCGACTCTCTGCGTTGTTTGGTCTGCGGGAAAAACGGGAGGAATTGGATCGCACTTGTTTGCATTATTTGAAGCATCTGATAGCGCCTGCTTCAGTTTTGTCATAACCTGATCCTCCCGCGTGAGATGGCCTAGGATGATTGCTTGTTGCTCTTGCAAGATCCTCACAACATTCTCTACTTGCTCCTCGTTAATATAATCGGGAGTTGTCTCCTGAACCTGTCAAGGGTATCGCCTGTCATACACCGGTGTGGCGTCATTCCCCTCATTGCGGGTGTCACTGATCGAATCCTCGAAATGATACTGATCCCCTCAAATTTCAGGGGTGCGTGCATCGTTAACAATGTTATTTGCCATTTTTTTGTATTTTTTTCTAAGACAAAAATAATCAAAACACGTTAGTAAAAAAGGCAAGGATCAATTTAATTGCACGGCTTTCTAGGCCCCACGTTGGGTGCCAAACTATATACCCGTAAAATGATACAATTGAATTTATACGTGAATCCTTGACAAGTGAACTAATTTGATCCTGAAATAATATAATAATCGAAAAAATACGCAATACTTAGCCTTGGAATGTAGATGAAATAGCAAAGATAATGATTACGCGAACACAGTTTTCGAACACAGCAATGATGGGATCAAAAAGCAAGATAGTGAAATTGTATAAAGCTTTGTATAGAATATAATATATGTTCTTGCCAGAAATTTCGTCTCCCTTACAATGATAACTCAACTCACTATTTATAGCTATGTCTAGAGAAGAAGGTCCTAGGATCGTGCCTTCCTTTAATGTCAATTATGAGGATCATTGATGAAGATGTAACGTTGAGCGTAAATACCAAATTCTTTGTAACGGACCGTCGCTCTTAATATTGTAGAATATTCCTTAGTAAATGCTACCGGGCGCAGAGCATTTAATACATTTTTATGAACGTTATCTGTTTCGGTGACAAGCGCAATGGCTGCGTTCAGTCCTTAGCCATTCCATCTTGGATTCTACGTGTCCTCCTTTTAGTCAGCCACGCGTTATATCATATTTTACTCTATTCAACTATATAAAAGAGAGTACAAAAATATTAAGAGAATAACCTCACGAAGAGGCAAACACAAGTGACACACTAACACTTGTCCCGTAAAGTCCTCCCCATAAACATGACTCTCATACCCCATATGGCTACATTGTGGATGCTGCTGAATGAGAAGGAAAGACTCTCAATTTATAGAAATCTAAAATATTTTCCTATAAGAAAATGACTAGCCAAACATGGAAGAATTATATTTTTCTTTTCGTAAAAGGATAAATCAATTATGATAAATATGTTGTCCTTTCTTCAAGAAATAAGAAAATCTAATATGATAAGAAAATAAGGACAACACCTAATAAGAAGTCGGCTCTTTAAGAAACGCAATTCCAAAATCAACCCAACTTGCTATTAGCAGCCAAGGAAACATGACGTAGCATGTCAATGTCATCTTACTCGCCTTAAATCTGTTTTATTTCTTTTTCTTTTTTCTCTCTCTTCCAAACCTTGATAGAACAGCTCCGGTTGATAGTTTCCTTTTTAAGCAGTGAGTATATATAGCCAAGAGGCTTATTCGGATAAAAGTTATGAGTTCAATTGAATTCATAGTTGCCGTTATGTATTTTTTTCCTAAAAAATTATTAAATATGTACAAATAATAAATGTGTTAATCCCATTAAATTAGATAAAATATGGTAAAATTGCAAATCTGAACTCAATAAATTTAAGTCCCGGATCCCTCTGCATATGGCTGCATCGTGCATGTGGAGATGACCTAACCCTGAATAGCTTGGAGGAAACAGATTTCCCTAACATGCATGTCAACATCATCCTTGTTTTACTCTTTGTATTGCGTTATCTAGCATGGCAATTTGAGAAATGACGGTCAAAAATTGCAGCTGTAGACCTACACACTTGCGAGAGAGAGAGAGAGAGAATAGATTATTTGGAGAAATCACGCAGTCCAGTACGTAGTTTGTGCCCATGAAAATCTTGACCTTACGACGAGCGATAAGGACAGATTTCCTATGTTTAGTAAATGTGATGGGGCCATGTAATCCTGTCCTCAATCCAATAGTATATAATATCATATCTTCTACTAGTATTCATGTGTGTTGTGGTATAAGCCTATATTCCCAATATTCCTTTGATGTTAGGAAACTTTAATCTCAAGAAAGGTACATCCACCTATCCTTTGAAATCATTGTTATTCATGAGAGTAGCTCTATTTACACATTGATTACTCTTTACATAATTTAGCAATAACCAAAAGCTGACTAATAAAACAAACAATAATTCACGTAAAAATTGTAAAAGATTTTACTTGTATAAATTATCAGAGCAATTTATACCGCCAATCATGCACACACATGCATATATATATAATTGTCAAAACATGTTAGGCTTGTAGTTACTAGTATCTACTATTCACATTTCTTTCTTCTCTTCTTTTAGACATTCTGGCACTATCCTACACCAACAAAATATGCCCACAGTTGGCAGTACCATCTATCTTATCCCCTTTCTCTCTTCTGTTTTTCCCCTCTCCCCTCTCGATTTTTGTTTTCAAAATTTTAGTTCGAGCTTAATTTCTATACATTAATAGTGTAGTTTTATGCTATCAGGTTAAGATGACATACATGTAATTGCGATCTATAGTAATCTTAATTTTGTAACCTAAAAGTATAATATGTTGTTATAATCGGTTAAAATATATCGATAGTTTAAAATCATTGCACACAAATTAAAACTTTAAAATTCTATGTACTAATGATGTAAAAAATATTTTTATACTATCATGTTACTTATAAGGTAATTAAAGATAAATCTCACAAATATTAACTAACTAATTAGTAACTTGATAAGATAGTATTATTGTACACCAATAACATAAAAAAATTTATACCGTCAATTATATAACTTAAATAGTTAAATCCATAAATTAAATCCTTTTTGGTTTTTCTATGGGAAGGAACGGAAGAAAGGTATAGAAAGCTTTGTGGGCCACATCCTACATTGATTGCCAGCTGAAGGCCGAAAAGAGCGCTTACAAATACCCCTTAAAGCTTTCAGCTCCATCCCCTTGTATCTCTCATATCACCTCTGCTCTGCTAAAACTACTTTTCTTCTCCTAGGCATTTTCACAAACACTTTATCAAACGTCTGTTGCTGCCAAATTCTCCATGTCTAGACCACAGCAACGATATCGTGGAGTCCGTCAACGACATTGGGGTTCTTGGGTTTCTGAAATTCGACATCCTTTATTGTAATTTCCTACTCTTACTCTCTTTAGTATAAAGCTTTATAATCATCTTCTTTTTTGAATATCGAATGAAACCGGAAAAAAGTGAACTTATATTGATTCATTGTGTAAAACAGGAAAACAAGAATATGGCTAGGCACATTCGAAACAGCAGAAGATGCGGCACGAGCATATGATGAAGCAGCAAGGCTCATGTGTGGACCAAGAGCGCGCACAAATTTCCCTTACAATGATAATGATTCTCAATCATCGTCGACAAAGTATCTGTCTTCTGCTTTAATAGCTAAACTACAAAAATGCCAAATGAAGTCTCTTAATATGGGAAAAAGACCTGGAACGGCAAAATTAGAAGTTCAAGACAATCAGTTATATACACCTGTGAACAGGGGAGATAATGGGATTGGCAGAAGAAATGGGCAAATGAGTGTTGATATGACAACGAATCGGGTAGGTTATGAAGCAGATAGTAGTACACAAGAATTCAAGACACTGGAAGATCATCATATAGAGCAGATGATTGAGGAGTTGTTAGACTATGGATCAGTTGAGCTGTGTTCTGTTCTTCAAAATTAGGCCATGGCCCATGAAATGCAAATGTACCACTGCTCAATTACCTGTAATGAAATCCTTTCCTATTTCTCCTCTCTAATTCTTCACTCACTACCAAGTCTCGAATGTATAGTTGGTAGCTTAATTTCATTAGCATGATAATACTCGAGCTATTTCAGTATCCATAAGATTAGTTGGATTCTTTGTTCTTGCTTATGTGTTTGAGCATGATCATACTCCAACTTAATGAAGTCCGAATTCCTAATTGGCCAGTAAAGCGACCAGAGGCGGATTCAGAATTAAACTTTTTGAGTTCAAGTTCAGAATTATACCACATTATGTCTAATTTACGGGGTTAAAAGCTTCTTTTTTTTGTGCACTTATTTAGCTGAATGTTTAACACATATACAAGGATTAAGCCAAAGTTACTGGGTTCAGATGAACATGTAACTTGTTTATTGGCTCCGCCCTTGGTCAGAGTTGGAGCGGCGTGATTTCTGCAAGGGTATTAAGGTAATGAGTTTGTTAGTTAAAATAATTTTAACTAATTGTTCGTAATAATTTAAGTTAATAAGCTAAAAATGAGGCAAACATACTGCAATAAGTGAATTACACTGTGTATAAAAGCTACTTGCATGGTTAAGTATTATAAGTAAATCATTTTCTCACTTGGTTTGGAGTTTGGACTATACATAGCAGACTACAACACAATAACGTCTTTTACAAGAATCCAGACTTAGTTAGATCTATGACACAAATTTCTTGGAAAGCTGCTTACTTTTTGACTATCTGACGCTTAATGATTAACAGCAATTTTTGGTTTTTTCTTACTTCGACTACCTGGTATTAATATGTTGAATCAAGAACCAAAGGTTCCAAGGAAACGTTTCCTGCTTTTGTAGAAATTTGTTATAGTAGAAACCATACGCTACATGAGGTTTAATTTAGTTTTGTAGAAATTGGTGGTAGCAAGTATATAGAAACACGGGCGGAGCTAGAGTGCCGGAAATTTTGATTCGAGCCCTGTATTTGTCTTAAAGATACATTGAATATATATAAATTATTAATTTAGAGCCTAGTAAGTTAAAATGATGAGAAACCCGAACCCATAAACTTGAATTACTGGCTCCGCCTCTGCATAGGAAATATTGATACTTCATTAAAGAACATAGTTTATCCAAACTATCCTTTATCACATTTATAAATATTTTATTTAGTTAACACTCAACGATAAATTAGAACAGGTAAGGGTGATTTGAAAAGAAAAAAAGCCATAAATACACCTTTTTTTTCTAAACGTCAATTAAGTTTAAAAAATAGTTTTTCGGAACTAGAGTAGAGAGAGTAACTTATAAAGAAAGGACAAGTAAAATATTACTAGTGTGAACATATTTTCTTTTTGGTTCATTCCAAAAAGAATGACTCCTTTCTAAATTTGGAAACAATTTTGCTTAAACTTACAATTCTACCCTTAATGAGAAACTTTTATAATCACACAAATACTCTGTGCCCTTTTTGAATTGTTTAGGACCACAAATTCCAAAAGTCTTCATTTTTTCTTAAACTCCGTGCTCAGTCAAACAGGTTCACATAAATTGGAACGGAGGAAGTACTAGAATAGAATAGTATATACTGGAACTACAGATCTAAATACTTGGAAGTATCGGTCCTTCGCTTTTTTTGGTTGACAGAATCAGGCAAAAGAAATCTTGGCAAGGACTTAATGGGAATAAGGGATAAGTTTGTTAAAGAAATATTGTATGGTAATTAGTTGGAAACGTGGCCAAACAATAGTAGAAAGGTTTAAAGTAAAGTATTTAATAGACAGATTATATATGCTCTAGTTCTACCTCTTTCTTAATGTTAAAATTCCAAGATAGTCTTGTGCTTTTCTATTTCTGATCCATATATTCCTAGTCGTTGTTTCTTGAAGATATGAATCAAAATGTGGACGGTTCATCGGATAAATTCCCCCCTTAAAGTATAAAAGCAATATATAAGTTTTTAAATTATTTTTCCGACTCATTTTAGGATACAATAAGTTGATATGGATTCTTTGCGGTAGGCTACTTTTTTTTTTAATCGAAGGAACTGAGTGAAATGCATGAGAAGCAAAATAGTACCAAATATAAGTACTTTTATGTCATAAATGGGTATCATAGACTAGTAGTAGTATCTTTTTCTTCTTCTTTAGTATCAAGGATTACTATAACTCATATCATGTCATTTAGATTCAAGTTGCGACTGCTTAACTTGGAATTTCATTGCTTTCATCTAAGAGTATCAAATTCAATAAATTAACTGTTATTCAACTAGCACCAAATTATATAGTACAGGGAAATCTATTATGGGTAAACAGAAGTGGAGATAAGAAAAATAAATAACTCTTGCCGTAAATTGGAAAGGAAAAAATAAAAATAGTCACATCAATGTTTTCTTTATATATTTTTGAATATCATTTCTTAATATTGATGAGAGTCTATCAAAAACAATCTCTCTACTTTCACAAGGCAGAGGTAAGGTCGTCTGCATGCAGTGGCGAAGCCAGAAAATTCAACAAGGGTGTTCAAACCTTTGTCAGTGGGCTATGTAAGGGTGTTCAAAGCCTAATTTTAATCAATAAAAAATAATATTTTACCTTATACGGAGTATAATTTTCCGGCGAAGGGTGGTCAGTGACCACCCTTGGTTGCAGATAGCTTCGCCCCTATCTGCATGCACATTACCCTCCCGAGATTCCACTTTTTCATGTCGTGTCTTAAGAACCTTCAAAAAGTTATGAGCTATTTAACAGAAATAAAATGATACTATTCTTTGCCAAGTTGGTTGAAAATTAAAATTCATTTTTTGTATGGTAAACAAATCGAGACTAAACAATTTCTAGATCTGGTTAGGTGGAGTAATCACTATTGACTGATGAACAGTATATATTGGGCAAGTGTTGTCCGCTCCCAAGTCCCATCTCGTCACATGTTTGTGATCTAAACTCCAAAAGAGGTTGCAACCCAATACTTCAAGTAATCCCCTGCACATGGTATTCGCCTAGTTTTCTCTGTAGCAGACATTATACTCTTCAAACGGGGTTGTTTTATTGTTTCCCGTTGCATGTGGCTTTGTTGTTTTCTCATTCATTGAATTTTAATGACATGACAAGCAACGAGGAAATGTATTAGCTATGGATTGAAGAACAGGACAAAGACACGTTTTCATTAAAGGGAATTGTAATTTAAGGGGAAAATGAGAGACAAATTAATTAGAGTACTAAGCTAATCGGATTGCCTTAAAAGAGAAGTACCTTTTGGAAGCAAGAAGGAATCAAAAAGAAACTAAAAACTCTAATATACAATTATTAAATAATTGTAATAACACAATTCTCAAAATGTTCAGCCATTAGCCAAAGGTTCCATCCCTGCACGTGGGATTAGGTGAGCCAAGTAGAAGGTCAGCAAGGAATAAATAGCTTAGTAGAGGACTAGAGGACCGTTAATAAATAGTAGGGACAATTTATGTTATCAAAGTATAGGGTAAGAATTTTCTTCTGAGAAAGTATAACAGACGATAAAAGTTGAACAATAGTTAATAGCTCAGAGACAATTTCCGCTTAGTTATACATGCTCTGGAGATGAACACCCTCCGAATGATTTCCTTTACCTAGTCTCCTACAAATAATTTGTAACGATCCGATTTGTCGTTTTGTGAATTAGCTTCCCGTTCAACGGTTTAAGACACCGAGCAACATCGTAATATATATTATAACGTACGTGTGTGGTCGAGTTTAGTTTTCGGAAGATTCAGAATTAAAATGAAAGAACAATTCTTACTTTTGAAGTTTAAATGAAAATAGTTGACCGGAGTTTTGACTTTTGAGCAAATAACTCCGGAATAAAATTTTGATGATTCCAATAGTTTTGTATGATGATTTCAAACTTAGGTGTATGTCCGGAATTGGATTTGGAAGTCCGTAGGTCAATTCGACGCATTTTGGCGAAAGTTGGAAAATGGAAGATTTTTAGAACGTTTGACCGGGAGTTGACTTTATTGATATCAGGGTCGAAATTTGATTCCAAAAATTGAAACAAGTCCATTATGTCATTTATGATTCGTGTGCAAAATTTGAAGTCATTCCGGATTGATTTGGTACGTTTTGATACAAATTATAGAAGTTGGAAGATTTGAAAACTTATAATTCGATTCGAGCCGTGATTTGTAATTTCGACGTTGTTTGACGTGATTTGAAGTCTCGACTAAGTTCGTGTTGTATTTTGGGACTTATTAGTATACTTGGTTAGGGTCCCATGGGGCCCAGATGAGTTTTGGATGGAGTTTTAACGCGTTTGGTGTTTTTGTCATTGTTTTGAGCATAAACATGTAATGATCCAAAGGTCTATTTTTAGTTTTAGATATTGAAATTCGATTTCGAGACTTTCGGGAGTTTAATAATGAATTATAATAATGATTTAAAATATTTGGTCTAATTTCATCTAGTCGCGATTTGGTTTTTAACGCGAAACATGAGTTAATTGTTTAACGAGCGAAGTTGGTATCGTATTGAATAAATTAGCTCTGAATTGAGTTTCGATTGAACGACTAGGTTCATATTATTATTTGTGACTCATAGGAACAAGAATCTTTGAATTCCGAGTTCGTATGATAGAGTTAGAGCCTTTTTAGTGAAAAATAAATTGCTGGTGTAAACAGTCCTCGTGCATACTTTTAACGACCAGATTTGGCACTGTTTGCGATGGAAACTGGACTTTTAGCGACCATATAAATGTTTTTATTGGGCAGAACTTTAAGGACCAAAAATGGTCATTTCCTTCATTTCGTTTTGGATTTTTGGAGCACGGTTCTCGGGAAATCCTCAAGACATCAACTTGGGTAAGTGTCATATATCCGAAAGTGATTATATTTCATAAATCCATGGTTATATTCACCATTTAATTCGGATTTAAATGGAAGAAATTGAGATTTTTACATCTTTCCAAAAATAAAAATTTACTATTTGGAGGTCGCGTTGTTATTGAAATTTGATAAAATTGGTATGGTTAAACTCGTATCGGAATGGGTGTTTGGATTTTGTAAAAATTCTGTCTGTTTCTGAGATGCGGGCCCCCCGTTGACTTTCAGTTGACTTTTTAATGTGAAATTTTAAATTGACGTTATATTATCTAGAATTATTTTCGATGAATTTTAATAAAGTTATATAATTAATTTGGATAGATTTGAGTTGTCTAGATGTCAATTCAAGCAAGAAGGCTATTTTAGAATATCGACCTAACTTTAAAAAGTTAAGTATTGTCACACCCCTTTTTCTACTCCCAATATAATATTATGTGGATTAAAGGGTTTTTCCAATTAAAGTGACAAAATTGAGTAGGGATTATTTTATTTATAGAGTCGCCACTTGAAATTGATTTTGTTGGTGTTCCAAGTCACCTTTTATTTGAATCCCTAATCAAAGGAAGATTTGACTCTATTATTATTGGGTCTGCGAAAATAAAGTTCGGGTAAGGAATTCTGTTAACTAGGGAGAAGGTGTAAGGCATTCTCCGAATCCCGTGGTTCTAGCACGGTCGCTTTTATTGACTAAAATTTGGCTTGAATTATTTTTGGATAAAATGTGTATTATTTGCCTTAAGTTACTATTGTCTAGTGCTGCTTAATAATTAATAATTTTGGCCTAGGAGCGTGCAAGCACACAAAGTCCTTATTTGATTATATGTATTAAAACAAAGAACGTGTCGGTACACATGGTTTAAATACAATTAATATTGAAGAGTCAAGGAGCGGGAATGCACACATGATTACTTTATTAAAAACAATATCGACCAAGGACCGTGTATGAACACATGGTCTACATCTCAAACGTGCCTAAAATTGCCT
>AWOL01S0006298.1:10454-26243 GCA_000715115.1 Nicotiana otophora
GGGTGAATGGGTAAATAAATTTTGATCCGAACCTCGGGTTTTGACCAAGCGGGCCCGGGGTCGATTTTTGACTTTTTGGAGGAAAAATTTGGAAAATCTGTAATTATTCATTAAAGTTGATTCCTTTAGCAATGTTTGATATTATTGAGTCATTTTTGAACAGATACGAGTGGTTTGGAGGTGAATTCCAAAAGAAAAGGCTGTGATTGAGAATGAAGTGGCCTTCGGAGTGAGGTAAGTGTCGTGTCTAACTTTGGCTTGAGGGAATAGGTATTATGTATTTATTTGCTACGTGTTTGGTTGTTAAATACGATGTATAGGTGAGGTGACGAGAATCTATGCGTCGTGTCGAGTCATAGCATGCGAGTGAAATTCTATTCTTGTCTATTTTGTAGCCTTAAATTCTACTATCTGGGTTCACTGAGATTTGGTAACTTTCGAATATTGATTCAAGGTTGAGGTTACATTGTTCTATTGATTATGGGTAAAATACTAGTTTCTTTGTGATACTCCTATCTATCCGTTGTTGTTGATTCTGTGATTTGTGAGGAGGAGTGTAAAGCACGAAGGGTGATGCCGTGCATGCATTATTTATATTGTGAGGAAAAGTGAAAAGCACAAAGGGTGATGCCGTGTATATTATGAGAGGTTTAATGCACGAAGGATGATGTTGTGCCGTTATATTTATTTATTTGGTGGGGTCGAGAGTAAAAGCACGATAGGTGATGTCGTGCCGTTCTATTTATTTATTTGGTGAGGTTAAGAGTAAAAGCACGAAGGGTGATGCCGTACCGTTTTCCTTTGCTGTTTTTATTTGCTCAATTTGTTTAAGTATTTTCGGTTTAATTCTGTATTATTCTCACTCTTTATATTATATTCCCCCACTATATGTCCCCTTCCCATTATTTATGTGTTATTTCTTTATTTACTGTTATTGCCACTAGCATGATTATACTGTTCATGTTATATGTGGGTGTCTTGTCCTAGCCTCGTCACTACTTCACCGAAGTTACGATCGGCACTTACCAGTACACATGGTCGGTTGTACTGATGCTGCACTCTACACTTTCTGTGCAGATTTTGGTTCGGGCTCAGGTTGATCGAGATTTTGCTATTGGTCCGCTGTCTGGAGACTCAAGGTAGATCTGTCGGCGTTAACAGACCTTGAAGTCCCCGTCTATCTTTTATATCCTACTATTTTCTTTCATTCAAACAGTTGTATTTCTTTCAGACTGTTACGTGCAGTAAATTCTAGAATGCTTGTGAATTGTGACTCCAGATCCGGGTGATACTAATTAATACAGTTTTATAATATTTCGCATTTATTATATTTTATCGTAGTTAATTAGTTTTATTTACTGAATGGAAATAAGGAATTGGTTTAATGATTCTCTAACGTTGGCTCGCCTAGCAAGTGAAATGTTAGGCGCTATCACGATCCCGTCGGTGGGAAATTTCAGGTCGTGACAAAATATTTTTCTATAACCGTATTGATCCTCCATCCTTCATTTGTTTCAGCAACTCGATGGATCCCACCACTGATTGAAGGTTTGGATCGGTGGGTACAAAATATTTTTGACGTTACGATGCCCGAGACTCGCTTGTGAAAAGAACTGGCCCCTAAATACGGGTGGAATGCCAATAATCATGAAAATTCAAACTCACCTTGTTTCAATTTTTTATGTGAAGAACTTGATTGATCCCTTCTAACATGTCTATCAAATTAGGTCTACCCGCGGGCTCTGTTGTTATTCCCGAGAAGGATGTCTTAGCTGATACTGCTGATGCAGTGAGGCTGCTTCAGGAGGTGCTTACTCAAACAGGTGGCTACGGGCCTGCTTCGGGAGCAAATGTTTCTTTACGTAGTCCCCGACCGGAAGACAAACAACTAAAGAGAAGGCGCTCTTCTGTAGTCGGGGAATAGAATAAGAGGGCGGGGACCGATGCCCCCGAGTTGTCTCCGGTAGCCATGGTGACTGGCCCTCCTTCGGGGCCGGTCATAGACACTGTGACAATCGATGATGATGAAGAAGCTAATGATGAGGGAGCTTCTCTTCATATAAGACGACGATCCTCATCATCTCAACAAGATGCTCGACCTATCGAGAGAGTTACGCCAACTGAGGACGATGCCTCGGTACTTTAGGGAGAATTTGATTTGGTAGATAATGTCAACTCCCGTTTACGGGCCCCAATTGTTGTGCCCGGTACTACGGGGCTGAGTACCGAGTACCTGCCATCTTTGGTTGGCGAGCATCCAACAACCAGCATTGCACTTCATGCAGCTGCTTCTCACTTTTCAACTCCATCAGCTTCATCTCCAACTTTGCCAAGACCAGCAACTGCTATATCACTTCCGTCTTCATCCACTCTTTCCCCGGCAATTGCTACATTATCTCTGCCGGCCACACCTGACCATGAAGAAGGTGTTCCTCTTCCACAGTCCCCAGCTCATGGGAATTTGGGGCAAAATTATGCTGCCCCTTCTGAAGATCCACATAGGAGGAGGAATGTTACTCTTACGGTCTCTAACGGGTGCAACTTGCACCGGTGGAACTTGCTAATTATCTGAAGCCTTTGGCTTCAGAGAAAAACTGGGAAAATATTCAGGCACTCTCGGGAGAGTGTTTGTTGAACAACGCCATACACAACGCAGCAACGGTACGTTCCTTTCTTCCTTTATTACTCCTTGTATTTTTGGGTGTGAACATATCCTGAATTTTACTCTTCTTACTTTGTAGGCCAACTTTCTTGCTTCCGAGGGCCTTCAGAGGTTGATTCGTAAAAAGGAAGAAATTACCTCCGATCAGGATCAGCTTTTGGCAAAGCAGGAGTAACATGTCGCTCGCCTTTCGGAACTAGAAGCCAAATCTGCTGAGGCTATTGTATTGGAAGCTCATTTGCAGAAAAGTAAGCAAGAAGTGGTAACCCTTAGCCAAGAAATTGGCCCGCTGAGGGTTATATTTGACGAAGCCAGGGCCAAATGGATTGAAGTCTATAATGTCGTTCTTGCTGCAACTGAACGCGAGGCTGCCTCCGCTGAAAGAGATATAAACTTAGAGGTAGCCTTGAACTCCAAAATTGAAGAGCTTGCTGCTACGGGGCGAAACATGCCCACCTGGAAGAGAAGTACAGGAAAACTATAGAGCATAATAGGCTTTTTAGTTCAACTGTCTGCGACCTTGATGTTAGCCTTAATCTGATAGGTCTGCCCGGGAAAACCTTTCTGCCGAGGTGACCCAACTCAAACAAGAACTCAAGCGTCGAGCGGCTTCCCTCGTTGTTGATAAAACGTATTCCAAGTATATCATGAGGAGAAAAACCTTGGAGCAGGCCAAAGCCGGTATCATTTATTTTGCTTGCTAAGACCCGAGAACTTGAGTTAGCTGCTAAAAGTAGACTCCCAGCGAGGTCTGATGCACCTGGTCCTTCCAGTTTCGGTTCCGAGTTCTCGGGAACTAAAGAAGAATCAGAGCATGATGTTGTTGAAGGCCAAACTGGTGAAAATATTGAGCCATTGGTGGGTTTGTCTACTTCTCTCGGGGGCGTGGACACTTCTCTTTCTCCTGGTTTCGGAGATACTGCAGTTTAGATTTTCTTTTCTTTTTCCAATTCTTGTACCTGTGCCGTTTTAAAGTATTTCTGTAAATAAAAACATCTTTTGCTCAAGTATTATTTGAGTCTTCCTTTCGTTTGAATATTCATGCAAGTCTTTAATCTTTGCATTTTCTTCCTTTTGCTTAAGAATTTTGAGCAAGCTTTTCTGTTTTGCGTCTTATTATGTGAAGCCTTGGATGTATTCTCCCCGAAAGCATTTTTGGCTCCGAGCATCAGCCCTTTTTCGTGAGGGCTTTGATAAGTATTTGCGCAAGTTTACTTTTTGCGTCCTTTTATATACGGCTTTGGGTGTATCTTTCCCCGAAGGCATTTTGATTCCGAGCATAAATTCTTCCAGAACCAACCCTTTAACGTGAGGGTTTTTATAAAAGAGGGCCTTCTTATGTTTACGCTGCTCTTGAAGAGGACGTCTCATGTTCATTACGGCACTAGCATTTGAAGTACTTGTTTAACTTTCAAATGACAAAAGTAATTCATTGTTCAAACAAGAAACAAGATAAAAACAAAAGGATTTCATTTTATTCCTTCTATTTTTAAAAAGTACATAAGCATTTGCTATGCTGAAAAAGAAATTGCCATTCTTGTGGCTAACTTGTACAACTTATTTCTACAGGGCTGACCATGCAGTCCCTGGTCTCAATGATGCAATTATATTTTTGTTTTTTCGTTTCCCAGTCGACATAGCAGTCATTGTTATTGTATCCTCATATCATTCCTCCCCCCACCCCCCAGTGTTCGAATGCGAAGAATGCAAATTGGAATACTAGAAGTCTTGTACCTTAGAAGATTCCACTAATATATTGCTAGATAATTCTTAACTTAGTAACACACTTTACTTCCCCTTAGGAATTTATGCTATCGAGCGAAGGACTATCTAACAACCTTCTAGTGGTTTGTGCTCGTGAACGATTAAGTAACATTTGCTCAATAGCAAACTTAACTTCCCTGTGGGATTTTGCTATAGAGCAAAAGATTATCCAACCATCCCCGAGTGGATCTTTGCTTGTGTGCCTTGCTATAAAAGGTCTTATTGTTGTTGTCTTCGTAGTATGCTTTCTGTTGCTGCCTCGTTAAAAACCTTGCTAGAAAATCCCAATTGGGACAACAACTAAATGAAGGGAAAAAGAGTGCAGCACATAATTTCTGATCGGATAATGTTCATCAGCAATAATATCTTTTGAGGTGTGCCACGTTCCAATTGCTGGGTAATGTTTCTCCATTTTGGTTTTCCAACTCGTATGAACCTTTTCCGGTGATAGCTGAAACCCGGTAGGGGCCTTCCCACGTTGGACCTAGCTTCCCCGCATTGAGCTCCCGGGGGTTTTGAGTTACTTTCCTTAGGACCAAGTCTCCTACTTTGAAATAATAGAGGCTGGCTCTTCGATTATAATACCACCCCATTCTCTGCTTTAGAGCTACCATTCTTACATGCGCCAAGTCATTGCGTTCATCGAGAAGATCTAAGTTGACTAACACTGCTTTGCTGTTCGATTCTTCATCTGCCTGGAAATATCGTAAGGTGGGTTCCCCTACTTCCACCGGGATGAAAGCTTATACACTGTACATGAGGGAAAAAAGGGGTTTCTCCTGTGCTCGACTTGGCCGTAGTTTGATGTGCCCATAGAACTTCGGGTAATTCCTCGGGCCAGTTACCCATAGTTGCTTCCAATCTTTTCTTGAGGTTTTGAATAATTACTTTGTTCGTCGACTCCACTTGACCATTTACGCTCGGATGATAGGGTGAAGATGTGATCCTCTTTATTTTTAAATTTTGGAGGAGCTTTGTAATTTTTGCGCCGATAAATTGTGGCCTATTGTCGCATGCTATCTCTTTTGGTATTCCGAACCTGCAAATTATATGTTCCCATAATAAATCCACCACTTCGCGTTCTCCGATCTTTTCATAAGATTCTGCTTCCACCCACTTAGAAAAATAGTAAGTCAAAGTTAAAAGAAATCTTACCTTTCCGGGAGCCGGTGGCAGTTTCCCGACGATGTCCATCCCCCATTTCATGAATGGACACCGGGATAGAATCGAATGTAAAGGTTCCGCTGGCTGATGCACCAGTGGTGCGTAGCGTTGACACTTATCACATTTTCTTACGAAGTCTTTGGCATTTTGTTCCATGCGGGGCCAATAATATCCCGCCCTTACCAACTTCAGCACTAACGAATCTGCACCCGAGTGGTTTTCGCGTATCCCTTCGTGAACTTCTCTCGTGACATAGTTAGCTTTGGATGCTCCAAAACATCGGGCCAACGGGCCTTGAAAATATTTTTTATGCAATTGGCCTCTCTTGAAGCTATATCGTGTTGCTTTGGTACGCAGCGCCCGGGATAGTTTGGGGTCTTCACGTAAATTCCCGTGTTTAGTCAAATTTACCTCATGGTAACCATCTGTATCAAGGACTGAGCTCATCAATTGTACTACCGTCTCGGACTCCGATCCCTTTATTTTCGTCGATGATCCTAGGTTTTCCAATGCGTCTGCTTCTGTGTTATCCTCCCTTGGGATATGAGTAATTGACCACTCCCGGAATCGTGGCAACAGAGCCTGAACCTTTACCACGTATTGTTGCATGCGCTCCTCTTTGGTCTCGAAGATCCCATAGACCTGATTTACCACCAGCTGTGAGTCGTATTTGATTTCGATGACCTCGGAGTGAAGTCCCCAGACCAATTCGAGCCCTGCAACCAAAGCTTCTGATGGCTTGCCTTAGGGTTTCCCCTCGAAGGCGTAATTAAGACTATACTGAGCCCAGAACCTTTTACGTTGGAAGCTTCGTCCGTAAATAAGGTCCAAACCCCTATTGTCAATTCTGACACCATTACTGTCTCCTTGGTTGCCAGAGGCAATAATCCGGGACTGAAATCAGCCACGAAGTCAGCCAAGACTTGCAACTTAATTGCAATCCTTGGTTTATATTCTATGTCAAATTCACTCATTTCGATGGCCCATTTAGCCAATCTACCCGAGAGCTCGGGTTTATGGAGGATGTTCCGCAAAGGAAAAGTATTCACCACGGCTATCGGGTGGCATTGGAAGTAGGGCCACAACTTTCGAGCGGCGACTACGAGAGCTAAGGCCAGTTTCTTCAAATGAGGGTAGCAAGTTTCTGCTCCGTTAAAATTTTACTAACATAATAAATGGGAGATTACGTACCTTTATCCTCTCGGACTAAAACCGCACTTACCGCAACTTTTGAGACCGCGAGATAAAACTAGCAATGTTTCACCTTCTTTTGGTTTTGAAAGTAATGGAGGGAATTACAAGTACTTCTTTAAATCCCACAAAGCCTGCTGGCACTCTGGGTTCCATTCGAAATTATTTTTCTTTTTGAGCAATGCGAAGAAACGATGACACTTTTCTGATGACCGGGAAATGAACCTGCTCAAAGCTGTCAATCTTCCCGTGAGCCTTTGGACTTCCTTCACGTTTGATAGTTGGTACGGGATATCTTCTATGGCCTTGATCTTATCGGGGTTTACCTCAATTCCCCTTTGTGATACCAGAAATCCTAGAAACTTACCAGAGCTGACCCCGAACGCGCCATTTCTCAGGATTAAGTTTCATATTATGCTTCCTTAGGATGTCGAAAATTTCTTGAAGATGTTAAGATGATCACCTGTATTTAAAGACTTAACGAGCATATGATCTACATAAACTTCCATAGATTTTCCTATTTGATTTTAAATATCTTGTTCACGAGCCGTTGATAAGTGGCTCCGGTATTTTTCAACCAGAAGAGCATCACATTGTAGCAATATATACCGAAAATCATTATAAATAAAGTTTTTTCCTGATCCTCCGGGTTCATCTTAATTTAGTTATACCCGGAATAAGCATCAAGGAAACTCATTAACTCGTGCCCGGCCGTGGTATCAATCATTTGATCGATGTTTGGCAGTGGGAATGAGTTTTTAGGAATGCCTTGTTAAGATCTTCAAAATCTACACACATGCGAAACATATTGTTCTTATTAGGAACTACTACTACATTGGCTAGCCAGTCTGGTTATCTTACCTCTCGGATTGAATCGATATTAAGTAAGCGGGTTACCTCTTCTTTAACGAATTTATTCCTGGCTTTGACAATTTGGTGTTTCTTGTCTTACCGGAGGAATGCTGGGATCAAAGCTTAACTTGTTTACGGCTACCTCTATCGGTATGCTTGTCATATCCTCATGCGACCATGCAAAACAATCAGCGTTAGATTTAAGAAATTTAATAAAGTCAGACCTGAGTTCTAGGTGCAGTCCTATCCCCAAGTGGAATTTCCTTTCTAGGAATTCTTCGAATAATGCCACGTGCTCCAGCTCTTCCTCTGTGGACTTCGTTGCATCGGTCTCTTTTGGAACTTGGAAATATCTCGGAACCTGATAATATTCCGACGCCTCGGCCCTCGGGCTAACTTCATCTAGTTCGGGAGTAGGTGCCGGTCCCTGTAATTGCTACGCCGTGTGTTCCTTTCCTTTGCTACTGGAAACTGAAATTACATTTATCTCCCTTGCCGCCAGTTGATCACCCCTTATCTACTTAATTCCTTCGGGCGTTGGAAACTTCATCAATTGATGATACGTTGATGGTACAACTTTCATCTCGTGCAACCATGGCCTTTCCAGAATGATGTTGTATCCCATATCACCATCTACTACTTCGAAAAGAGTTGTTTTCATTACTCCTTCAGCGTTCATCAGTAATAAAATTTCTCCCCGGGTTGTCACACTTGCGAAGGTTGAATCCGGCGAGGAGCTTTGTGGACGGAATAATACTTCTGGTGAATTTAGCTTGCTCCAATACTCTCTATTGTATGATATTAGCCGAACTTTCTGGATCCACTAGAACATGTTTAATCTTAAACTCTAGCATATTTAAAGAAATTACCAGTGCGTCATTGTGTGGTAGTAGCAATCTGTCTACGTCTTCCTCTGTAAAAGTGATATCGTCTTCCCGAAGCCTTTTGCTATGTGTTATTGATACTTTCGTCTTTTTTTCTACTGAAAAGGTGACCCCATTAATCTCGTTCCCCCCGAAGATCATGTTGATTGTTTGACGCGGGGGATCTATTCCTGCTTTCGAGGGTTCCGCATTGTCCCGGTGAAGACGATAATTATTCTTAGCTCGGTCACTCAAGAATTATGTGAGGTGACCATTCTTCAATAATGTTGCCACTTCTTCTCGGAGGTGTCGACAGTCCCATGTCTGGTAGCTATTCGTCCCGTGGTATTCACACAAGTTGGGATCCCTCTGGCTTGGATAAGATCTCATCAATTTTGGGCACCGTGCTTCTTTGATGTTTCTCATGGCCGATACCACCTCCATTATGTTTATGTTGAAGTTGTATTCCGATAACTTGGGGTAAGATGGATCCCGCGATCCTGATGCTTCTTTATCCTGCAGTAATCGATTGTTCCGATCGCGATCAGTCCTCCTATCAATGGTGAACTTGTCAGTTGTCCAAAAACCTCTGTTAAAGCCTTCGATCCGTTCGTAGGGCAAACACCGGCCCCTCAAAGTCCGTATGTCCGCATCATAATCATCCTTTGATTTTTCTCTGTTCTTTTCTCGTCCTTTAGTCGACAATGAAAAATCAACCTGATCATCTTCGATCCTTATTTTTGATTCGTACGGATTGTGGACATCTACCCAGGTCATTGCTTGAAACTCGAGTAGGCATTCCTTCAATTTCTGGGAAGCATCTGAACTCCTGGGATTTAATCCCTTGGTGAATGCTTTAGCCGCCCATTCATCTGGGACAGCTGGGAGCAACATTCTCTCCTTCTGGAATCGAGTAACGAACTCCCGTAGCAGCTCAGACTCTCTTTGCGAGATCCTGAATATGTCAGCCTTTCGGGCGTGTACTTTTCTAGCCTCGGCATGAGCCTTGATGAAAGAATCCGCGAGCATTTTAAAGGAGTCTATGGAATGCTCGGGTAACCATGAATACCAAGTCAAGGCTCCTCTCGTGAGGGTTTCTCCACATTTCTTTAGTAGCACAGATTCAATTTCGTAAGGTGATAAATCATTTCCCTTTACCATCATTGTGTAGGTGGTAATATGCACTTGGGGGCCTGAAGTTCCGTCATACTTTGGCACTTCAGCCATTTTGAACCTCTTCGGGATTAACTTTGGTACCGCACTTGGCATGTATGGCAACTGAGTATACTTTTTCGAGTCCGGACCTTTCAGCACTGGTGGCGCTCTCGGGATCTAGTCCATATGAGTGTTCACTTTACTCATAAATCGTAAAAGTTTATTCTTGAAAGGATCATTCTCGTTGTTGAGGCCGGATCCGTTCCCCCTGCCTCATCGGAGCCATTTTCACCCCTGGGAGTGTTGTTGTCGACCCTCTGTGTTGTTTGATTCGTGGGAACCCCGGGAGGAATCGGATCTCGTCTGTTTGCATTATTTAAAGCTCCCGACAACACATACTTCAACTCCGTCATAACCTTATCCTATCGCGCAAGGTGACCTAGAATGATCGTATGTTGCTCTTGCAAGACCCTTACCACGTCAACAACATGTTCCTCATCAGCATCATCGGGAGTGGTCTCCCGAAGATATCGAGGATATTGTCTGTCATGCACCGGTGTAGAGAAATTCCCCTCATTATGAGTGTTACTGATTGATGTCCTCGAAATGCGGATGATCCCCTCGAATCTCGGGGTTGTGCATGTCGTTAACAGTGTTATCTTCCATTTCTTATGATTTTTTCTAAGACAAATAATCAAAACACATTTGTAAAAAAGGCAAGGATCAATTTAATTACATGGCTGTCTAGGCCCCACAGTGGGCGCCAAACTGTTTACCCGTAAAACGGTACAGTTGAATTTATACGTGATTTCTAAACAAGTAAATTAATTTGATCCTGAAATAATAAAATAATCGAATAATTATGCAATACTTAGCCTTAGGATATAGACGAAACAGCAAAAGCAATAATTCCGGGAACAGAGTTTCCGGGCATAACAACAACGAAATCAAATAGTAAGAAGATAAGATTGTATTGAGCTTTGTATAGAATATAGCGTAAGTTTTTCAGAAAATTTGTGTCTTTTAAAATGACAACTGAGCTCACTATTTATAGCTATGAAGGAGGTCCTAGGATCATGCCCTTTATCAATGTCAATTATGAGGGGCATTGATGAATATGTAATGGTGAACATAAATGCCAAATTTTCTTTAACGGGTAATTACTCTTAATGCTATAGAATATTCTCTATTAAATGCTACCGGACGAAGAGCATTTATTACATCTTTATGAGCGTTATTTTTTCTGGTGACAAACGAAACAGCTGTCTTCGGTCTTTGGCCATTCCCCCGTCTTGGGTTTCACGTGTTCCTTTTTTTGGATGGCCACGTGTCATAGCATATTTTACCCTATACATGCTAGTAACTTGTTTTATCAAGTTACCAATTATCGTCGAGATTTATATATAATTACCTTAAAGTTATAACTTGATTATGTAAACTTAAACTCACTATGTAAAAATATACATATTGTGTGAGGGAAAAAAGAAGGTTAAGAGAGAACATATATTATTAATTGAGACAGTCATGGTTTAAATCAAACCAAAAGAATTCAAACTTATGAACATTTTATTGAATATGCAGATTTCACCAATGCATCTTTAACAGTTATCTTCACCCCTGCAAGCCACCAATAAAATCAAGATATTTTCAAACAATCTTGATAAATTCATGGTTAATTTAAGAAAGATGGAATTGATGTCCTTTTTTCTCTTGGTATATGATTCCTTTGAGTAGTCTTGACTAATATGGGTAAAAACTTATTCGCACCGGATGTTTGCATTAAATGACAATTGTTACTTTATTTAACTATAATTGTTAGTACTTAACCATAGTTAGCTATCATTTATTTTTCCACATGATCTTAAATATAATAATATAAATTATCCTTAATACCCTGGTTATACCCTTGTTCTCTTGCAGCTTGATTGGATAGTTATTACACATCGTTTCATAATGTATCGTATCGTATTGTATTGTATTGTACTGTATCGTTTGATGAATACAATGTTTGGATAGATTGTATCGTTTGCTGTTGTTTCATGATATCACGTAACAGCAATATGAAGCATAAACTTGCAATATTATAAAGAAAAATTATGATATAGGGAAAATTTATTATTTAAAAGTTAGGGCAAATGATAAAATAAAATTATTTAATAATAATGAAGGTGAGATGAGAGAAAAAGACAAGATAACGATGCAACCACACCAAATCAGTTGTTACATAAAATGGCACATTTCGTCGTTACGTAACGACAGATTTAACGATATAATACAATAAAATTCAAATAACAATCATCAAAACAAACATTGTATTTAAAGTAACAATACTATTGCAATACAATAGGTAACAACCATCCAAACAAGTTGTTAACGGCAAATAGATCGATTGAAAATGGTGATACTTTTTTATCAATTCTTGTTGCATGCCAAGATACTCCAATAATTCTTGTGCAGTGATAAAAAGTCAAGAAACATTTTTGGTCCTTGCCATTTACAAATTCACATTTTTATAATAAAATAATCTATTAGTTCTTGTTTCCAACATTTTCCAATAATTACACTGTTGGTCACATGATTTTTACTGGTAAGTTAATTGTGAGAAATAATATTAGTTCTCCTATTCTGCTCAAACTAAGTGTTATCCAACCATCGAAACACAATACATGCAAATACAAAAGTTGCAAAAAAGCCAAGCTTTATTCCACCAAAAAGACTCTCAATTAGTTCACTGAGCAGAATCAGGCGCAATTTTATTGGTTGTAGGTGGTTGGAGTAGTGATATTGCAACCTTAAATTTGATAAACCAACTTTCCAAGAAGATTACAGGAAATAATAAAGATGATGACTGCAACCCTAAAACTTGGTAATTAGTTATGTTACGATTCTATTGTCTTTTTTAAAATTTTTTATTTATTGAATATAATACTACTACTAGACCTTAATATTATCTCACAGTTAACTAACTAAATTTGGTATAAACACATGGTGCGGGTAATAAATGAAATTAAATGGATGGATTCTCAGGTGCTATTCACAAATAATTAAACATATAAATGTTCCTTTGGTTTTTGAAAATTTTCAAGAAATCCATCAATTGCAAGCCTTGATCGTACACTTGGCTTTCCTATTAGAATCAACACCATGCATATATTAAAATAATAATAATAAGGATTGTATTAAAGTGGCCTCTAAAAGTTAGGAGCACAGAGGAATTAAGTGGTTGTCATTTTCAGCTGAGGAATCTTTTTAATCTTTGAAAGCTAAGTGATATCAGAATGAACGCAATGAGGGACCTACTGAAACTTTTTCAGCACTTAATTAAAGGGATTACTGCTTTAAATATTGTGATTTTCAGATAGTTATTGAAGTCAATTTCTCTTGCACTCTCTTAGCAGTCAGATAGTTTAATTTTATAGATTTCAAAGTTGTAATATCCAAATCCCTCTTTAAACATTAGTAGTATTTTATTTTGTGGTGATAAAGTAACCTAGAAAGTTCAGGTAGTGAGCCCATTTCTCAATTCTCATAGGCAGAGGTGTATCAAGATTTTAAGTACACGGCTAGCCATGGTATATCATTGTACGTGCTATTTATGTAAAAATAGCACGCGTTAGCCAGTTTTCGGACTGATAATTGAAAAATAGCCAACGGTTGCAAAGTCATTGAAAAATAGCTATTATTTTGCTGCAACACGAAAAGTTCCAGCATAATATACTGGAGATTGGTGCACCTGTATATGAACTTCCAGCATATTATGATGGAACTCCATCACACGAAAAGTTCCAACATAATATACTGGAGATTGGAGCACCTGTGTATAAACTTCCAGCATATTATGTTGGACTAATATATTATGGTGAAACTCCAGTATATTATGTTATACTGGAACTCCCAATATATTAGGCTGGGAGTTTACATGTAAAACAATCGAACTCCAATATGTTATGCTGGAATATTTTTCGGATTTTGAACAGTGTCTTCGTTCAAATTTATCTTTACATGAAAAGTGGCTAAATTTCAATTACTTTTGAAACTGCGGCTATTTTTCAATTACCGTTTTTAAATCTGGATATTTTTAAATTTCACCCGCTATTTCTCTGTATTAAGGACTAGTAAAAGTTGGCCCGTATTGTGCTCGGGCCCAAGCGTTGGTTGCATATTGTGAACTTTTATCATGGGTGCCGATGCATTAATATTGTGAAATTCTCTGTGTTTTGCTTTATGTGTCTTTATTTTAAATTGCTAATCTAATTTAGACATTATAAATTGTTATTCATTTGATATTAAAATTTTGTAAGTCTTGAAATTATAAAAGGTACATCCTTAGGCATTCTCATTAATAAGGTATTTTGACAACTTATTTTTTTCTGGAATAGCTTCATCTCTCTAATTTGTTACAAGCTACGAAGGTTGTATTATTTTTGGTAATAGAAATTTTTTCTTTTAGAGTGTCTTTTGCCATAATTTTGTCCAATTGTGATACAACTATAGTGTACCCAATATGTCTTGATTTTTAATGTTGCTTGCCAACTCCCCTTTCTTCTTTTTTTCTTTGAATAAGACAAAAATTATATCTTAGCAGCCAACATACTAACAACTTAACAATCACCATGGTATACACAATAGTATCATTTTAAATATAAATGTTATATGTTAATACTTTAACCAAGGTTTTAAAAGACGATATCATGTAAAAACTTTTATGGTGTATAAATTATAAAGACCGTAAGAGTTTATCAATGTGGTTGTCCTCATATCCTAATGAATTATTAAACACTTATTTTTCTATTTTCAAATTACTTTCTCTAGACATATAAAGTTTGCGGAAAAAGTGCATTAATACTTTTAATAGAAAATCTCATTACATGCAGGCCATTCAAATAAACGCACAAAACATATATATATTCTTTCTTCTTTTTTTTCTTCTAAAATTTAAAAGTTATTTCAAATATTAGTAATCCTTTCAAAAGACCTGTTTTGATGTTCAAAAATTAAAAATATTAGATAGTTGAAGAGAATTTCTTTTTTTAAATATCACAGAAACAAAATGAGCAGTAAAAGTGATGGTTTCAACTAGGGCTGCTTATCGGGCGGATCAGGCGATTAGTTACTCTTAACGGATCGGCTTATCGGTTATCGGCTTTTAAATGTATTAATCCGCTAGCCACCCGATAAGATATCGGGCGGATTGGTATCGGTTTAGCTATTATCGGGCGATTATCGATTTAGATTGCACCTTTTTAATTAGTAAATCGTGTAATAAATCAAAATAAAAATCTAAGACACACAAAGAGATAGTATTTCAGATCTGCACGAGTTCCAGCAGCACGTTTGAGACCTTTCTTCAATATAAAACTCGTTCCAGTGAACAAGCTTGATACCATTGAAACATGCTCGATACTTCTCATCAATAATCTATCCAAATTTCTCTATTGAAATACACGAGAAGAATAACTAAATAAAAACAAAAACAAAAGGGGTAAACTTAGAAGAAACAACATCCATGAATAAATAAAACAGCAGCTGGAATGTCAATTTCAGAATAAAGCTTAGTGATAGGAGATCCGTGAAATGACTGAATACTTTGAGATGCTCTCTGATTTTAAAGGTGTAAATAACAGTGAGGACCGAATATTCTAAAGACATCAACAAGAAAAGAAACTTATCATCTACTGCTCTAGGCTTTGCTATGGCGAGAGGGAGAGCCGAGACGGCGAGAGGGAGAGCCGAGATGGCGAGTCGGGTAGTCGATGAGACTCGAGAGTCGAGAGGTAGAGGCGAGAGGTTGTCCGTTGTGTTGTGAATTGTTGTTATTAAGAATTTTAGATGTTAGGACTTAGGGTTTCTAAAGTCTAAATGTCTAATAGAGTAATACAGAATTACTTATTACTGGTTCAGTACTAGAAGTGGAGGTGTGGAAGGGCTTTTTATTATTTAATATACATATGGATAAAAATAAATATTATATATATATATATATATATATATGTGTGTGTGTGTGTTATTTTTTCAGTTTATTTGAATTTTTTAATGTGTATTTCAGTTTATAAAATTAATTATTATATATATGTTATATTTTCAGTTTATTTAAGAATTGCGCTTCACTTCAATGAAGCGTGCGCTTCGCTTTTGAAG
>AWOL01S0006298.1:35497-49412 GCA_000715115.1 Nicotiana otophora
AGATGTTTCTGCCCGTTTAGAAGGTTGTCTAGAAAAAGTAGGGGCAGTAACAGGAGGGTCAGACGGGGCATCATTTGGATTATTATTAGTTGGGTTAACTTCAGGAGCATGACTAGTAGGTGTATCGTCATCCGGTTACGTTTCAGCAAAATCTATTTCTTCATCATCATTTCATCAATAGTTGGATTACCATAAAGAATATTCATATATTCATGGTTTAATTGTTCACCGGGTGCAATATTATGGCAAAATTGACTCTCGGTAAATTATAATAAACTATCATCTCTATCAAGAATAGGAGGTGTAGGACGGGTAAAAGGTTTGGGTCGGGGAGCCGGGGGAAGTGGAGGAGGAACAAATTGGCCACTAGATTCACCACTCTTGGATTTTTCCTTATTTTTACTAAATATTTTTTTAAGGAATAAGCCATCTTAATTAATTAAGCAAAGTAAATAAAACAAACAAAACTATAATATTAAAACTTAAGAGTTGGAACGAGTTTACCGAATTGACGAACAACTTGTTGAAAATTAATTATCGTTGAAGACTTGAAGACTTCAATTCACCAACTTCATAATTTTGCACAAATTGTAACAATTAAGTAAGCAATTATAGAAGAAAATTAGAGAGAGATTGATGATTTTATGAGAAAAATAAAAGAATGAGGGGGTATTTATAGTTGAAAATAGGGAAAAAGTATAATTATAAAAAGTTTGGGGTTAAAGTAAAGTTTGGGGGGTTAAATGACTATTTTGCAAATAGCCAACGGCTATTTTGGCAGACCAAACGGCTAGTTTTTAAATGGTCAAACGGGCTAAAAACTTTTTTTTTTAAAATCTAGCCGTTGGGACCGTTTAGGCCCGCTAGGACCGGTCCGGTCCCGGTCCCAAACGGTCTGGTCTCGCGGGCCTCGCGTACTGGACCGGCCCACTTGCAAGGCCACCTCCCCCGATCCCGGTATTAAATAGTTAGGACCGTATAGGCCCATTACCCATATGGGCCGCGGTCCTGGGCCAATCTCAGTCCTAGACCGGCCCACTTTCCAGCCTTAGTCAGGGAGCTAGATATGCATATTTCTTACCAGCAGGTTATGAGTATTGCTAGGAGATTGGAGGGCATGCTCGCTCGGGATAGAGAGGAGAGGGAGGCCAAGAGGTCACGAGAGTCTACCACTTACAGTGGTACTCGTGCCCAAGCTACAGTTCGCCATTGTAGGGGTTATGTGAGTCGCACCATTCATTCAGCTCTTCCAGCCGCCAGTGGTATTCTGGTCCCTTCTAGGCCCCAGGAGCTTTATTATGCACCGCCAGTATCTAGTGTGCCTTCCGCACGGGGTGCTTTTAGCGGTTAGTCCAGCAGACCTCGCCCGAGCCAGTCACAGCAGCCATGCTCTCCAAGAGCTTATTTTGAGTGTGGCGACACTCGCCATATGGTGAGGGATTGCCCCAGACTTAGGAGGGGTGCACCTCCACATACTTTGCAGCCACCGCGTGCTCCACCGGGTCCTCAGGCTATGATTCCAGCACCAGCTACCGCCCCACCTGCTCAGCCAGCTCGAGGTGGAGGTCAGGGAGGTCGAGGTCGCCCTAGAGGGGGAGGCCAAGCCAGATATTATGCTCTTCCTGCTCGTACAGAGGCAGTTGCTTCTGACTCTGTCATTACAGGTATTGTTCCGATCTGTCATAGAGACGTGTCGGTCTTATTTGATCCAGGCTCTACATATTTCTATGTGTCCTCTTATTTTGCCCCGTATTTGGGCGTATCTCGATGTTCCTTGAGTTCCCCTGTTTATGTGTCTACTCCTGTGGGAGATTCTCTTGTTGTGAACCGCGTGTATCGGTCGTGTTTGATTGGTCTTAGTGGTTTTGAGGCCAGATCCAATGTATTATTGCTTAGTATGGTAGACTTTGATGTTATCTTGGGCATGGACTGGTTGTCACCCCATGATGCTATTCTTGATTGTCACACTAAGACCGTGACGCTGGCTATGACAGGATTACTGCAATTAGAGTGGAGAGGTACCTTACAGTATACTCCGAGCAGAGTTATTTCATTTCTTAAAGCTCAACGAATGGTTGAGAAGGGGTGTGAGTGTGATGACCCAAAATGTTATTTTTAAATTTAATAATTAATTATGTGTTCTAAGACCTCGAAAAGCACTATTTATCATTACTCGACTTGCGTGCGCAGTCTGTAAAAGTTTTCGAAAAGTTTTTATGCGAAAAATGAATTAAAATGTGAATTAGAGCTTTAAAACTCAACTGAGTTGATCTTGGTCAACATTTTTAACAAACAGACTCGGATCAGTATTTTGATAGTTTCAGTAGGTCTGTATCGTGATTTGGGATTTGGGCGTATGCCCGGAATGAAATTCCGAGGTCCCTAGCACCAGATATGGAATTTTGAAGAAAAATTAAAAGTTTAAATTCAAATAGTGACCGGATGTCGAATTATGTGCAAACGACCCCGAAATAGAATTTTGATGATTCCAATAGTTCCGTATGCTCATTTTGGACTTAGGAGCGTGATCGAAATTTTATTTAGAAGTTCGTAGTGAAATTAGGCTTGAAATGGCTAAAATAAGAATTTAAGTTTGGAAGTTTGACCGGGGAGTTGACTTTTTGATATCTGGGTCAGAATCCAGTTCTGAAAATTTAAACAGCTCTGTTATGTCATTTATGACTTGTGTACTAAATTTGAGGTCAATCGGACTTGATTTGATAGGTTTCCACATCGAATGTAGAAGTTGGAAATTCTTAAGATTTATTAGGCTTGAATCTATGTGTGACTCGTGTTTTTAGTATTCTTGAATGTGATTTGAAGACTCGATTAAGTTCGTATTATGATTTAGGACTTATTGGTATTTTCAAACGGGGTCCCGGGTACCCCGAGTGCGATCCGGATCAAAATCAGATCAATTTTTGGACTTAGGCAAATTCTGAAATTTGCAGCTTCTCGTGTCATCGCACCTGCGGAGGGACTGACCGCAGGTGCGGACTCGCACAAGCGAGATGTGGCTCGCAGAAGTGGACGAAGGGCTGCTCAGTTGGAGCCGCAGATGCGGCTCATGTTGCGCAGAAGCGCTTGCGCAGAAGCGATAGGAAGGGCACATGTGCGGGTAGGTCCGCATGTGCGATGGAATTTTCCGCATCTGCGCCTTCTCGCAGAAGCGAAGGCAGCTGGGCTGAGCAATTTTTGCAGATGCGGTATTTCACCGCAGATGCGGGATCGCAGGTGCGAGAATTTTGTCCGCATGTGCGAAAGCATTGACCAGATTACAAAAACAGAGGGGTTCCGATATTTTTGTCATTTGGACATTTACAACACGGTTTTGAGCGATATTTCAGAGAGAATTCACGGGGAAACTTGAGGTAAGTCACATGTGATCATTGTTAGTCAATTATATTGGATTATCATTGAATATTTCGAATAGATTACATGTTTTTGAGGAAAAATTAGAGGATTTGGGCCTAGAGATTTCAAAATGAGAATTTGAGATTCGAATATCAAGTTGATGTTGGATTTTTATAAAACTGGTATGATTGGACTCGTAGTTAAATGGGCGTTCATATTTCGTAACTTTCGCCGGATTCTGAGACGTGGGCCCCACGGGTCATTTTTGAGTTAATTTCGGATTTTATTGAAAAATATAGTATTTTCTTATGGAATTGATTCTATAATTTTTGTTGACTGTATCGAATTAATTATGACTAGATATGAGTCAATCGGAATCGGAAAATCGAGGAAAAAGCATACTACTTGGTTAAATTGGAGCAAGTCGAGGTAAGTGACTTGTCTAACCTTGTGTGGGAGAAATTTCCTCTAGAATTGATATTAAGATGATTATTAAAATGTATTGAAAGTCGTGTACATGAGGTGACGAGTGTGTACACGGGCTAAATGTGAAATATTATATTTTTAAATTGTGTAGATCATTGTTGCGCCTTTATTAAATTATTTTATCTTGGTATATTCTTCATCATTGATTTGAGATATATACTTTAAATTTGTTTGACCTTTTTCTGCTAATTGTTATACCTGCTTAGTTGAAACTTGGTTTCTGTTATTCTGTGCATTACTTGAAGGGTTATTTTCTTTAAATTAAACATTATTAATATGAAGTATTTGACATTTTAAATTTGATATTGAAGCAACGTATTAAAGATTTTGAAATATTATTTTTCTGAATTATTTATTCTTGAATATTTTGTAACATTTTTGTACTCATTGTTATGGAGCCGTGAGCTCCTTATTGTGAAAAATTATTATTGATGATTTATTTTGGCATGAGCCGTGAGCTCTTTATTGTGGAAAACTATTATTGTTGAATTATTTTGGCAAGTTACATTATTTGAGCACTTGAGGTGCAAATTGTGATATATTGTGATATTGATACGCATGCGGTGGTATAAGGCTTGGGTATTGAAACGCATGCGATGAGATAAGGGTGACTTGATACGCATGGCTAGTAGGGAGAACAACTAGAAGTCATGCGGTGTGATAAGGATGGCTAAAATACGGGATGATATTTCGGAAAAAAATATTTTCTTTCAAATAAATTGTGAAGGCTCCCGCGGTGAGATAAGAAAATGAGATATTGTGAATTTATTTATTTATAATTTGAGACTACGAGGCGGTACCTCGAGAGTACCCCTGTTGATATTGATTTATGGCCGCAGTTGCCTTGATTATTTGATGTGATTTTCTTAAAGTTGAAAGGAAATTTGATTTTGTTTCCACGAGATATTATTTGAAATTCTATTTTGTTTCCACGAGATATTATTTGCCATTATTTTGCTTAATTAAATGGTGACACACTACTTGATTCATTCTTAATGTCATTTTATTTTACTATATTGTTAAACATTTTACCATGCCATTATTATATTCCAGTAGGACCTCACCTGACCTCATCCCTACTCTACCGAGGTTAGGCTTGGTACATACTGGGTACCGTTGTGGTGTACTCATACTACACTTATGTACCTCTTTTGTGCAGATCCAGGTACATCTTACCAGCCTAGACGTCAGTGAGTTACCTGTGCACAGAGACTTCGAGGTATATCTGTCAGCGTCCGCAGACTTCGGAGTCCCCTTCTATCACTTTTATGTTGCTTCCTTATTTTTCTTTAGACCTTGATATATAGAGACATTGAGAATAAATTCTTAGAAGCTTTTGACTTATTTCTACCGGTTTTGGGAGTTGCAATTGTTTGAATTGTAGTTTATTTATTTCATATATTTATTATTATTTTGCATTGATAGGCTTACCTAGTCTTAGAAACTAGGTACCATCACGACATCCTACGGAGGAAATTTGGGGTCGTGACTAGTTGGTATCAAAGCACTAGGTTCATAGGTGTTATGAGTCACAAGCAGGCTTAGTAGAGTCATACGGATCGGTACGGAGACGTCTGTACTTATCTTCAAGAGGCTATGGAACTGTTAGGAAATATTCACTTCTTTGACTCCTTATCATGCGCCTTTGTTGCTTTTAAAGTTCTTAACAATTGTCTTTCTATTCTCTCACAAATGGTGAGGACACGCACAACTAGATCTGATGATCAGACACTCGCGCCCCCTGTTGGAGCCGCAAGTGGCTGGGGACGGGGCAGAGGCCGAGTCAGACCACGTGGTGCATCTAGAGCACCTGCATGAGCTGCTGCACCAGAGCTACCAGTAGCTCCAGTTGGAGAGAAGGCACCTGAGACGCCTGTTACTACCCAGTTTTTGAGCATGTTTGGCACTTTAGCTCAGGGAGGATTAATTCCACTTGCTCCTGCCACATCTCAGGCTGGGGGAGGAGCGCAGACTCCCGCCGCCAGTACTCCAGAGCCATGGGCCCAAGTTGACCATGCCCTAGAGGTTATACCAGTGCAGCCAGTTGTCCCAGTTTGGCCTGAGATTAGGACAGCCGTATCAGAGGGCGAGCAGCTCAGGCTCGAGAAGTATAAGAAGTACCACCCTCCCACTTTCAGCGTTTTAGCTTCAGAGGATGCTCAGGATTTTCTGGAGGAGTGTCACCGTATCCTTCGTACTATGGGTATTGTAGATTCCAGTGGGGTTTCTTTCACGGCATTCCAGTTTAGAGGAGCAGCCTACCAGTGGTGGCAGGCATATGAGTTGGATAGTCCGGCTGAGGCAGCTTCACTTACTTGGACTCAATTTTCAGATATGCTCTTAAGGGAGTATGTTCCTCAGAGTCTTAGAGATGCATGGCTTGCAGAGTTTGAGCAGCTGCGCCAGGGTTCTATGACCGTGTCAGAATATGCGGTCCGATTGAGTGATTTGGTTAGGCATGCACCAGCCTTAGTTGCTGCTATTCAAGAGCGGGTTCACAGATTTATTGAGGGTCTCCACCCTAGTATCAGATACAGTATGACCCGAGAGCTAAATATGGATATCACATACCAACAGGTGGTGTCAATTGCTAGGAGATTGGAAGGTATGCGGACTCGGGAAAGGGAAGAGAGAGAAGCTAAGAGACCCCGAGAATCTAGCACATATAATAATTCTCGTGCCCCAGTTGCAGCCCATCATGGTAGAGGTTATGTGAGTCGTCCTATTCATTCAGCACTTCCAGCTTCCAGTGGTATTCCAGCTACTCCCAGACCTCAGGTTCCATATTATGCACCACCAGTGTCTTCTGTACCTCCGGTACGGGGTGCTTTCAGCGGGCAGTCTAGTCGATCAGGCCCGAGCCAGTCCCAGCAGCCACGTACTCCGAGGGCTTATTTTGAATGTGGTGACACTCGTCATATCATGAGGGATTGCCCCAGACTTAGGAGGGGTGCACCTCCACGGATTTCTCAGGCCCCACCTATTCCATAGGGTCCTCAGGCTTCTCATGCCATGATTAATGCACCAGTTGCCACTCTACCTACACAGCCAGCTAGAGGTAGAGGTCGGGCAGGTAGAGGTCGCCCTAGAGGGGGAGGCCAGACCAGATATTATGCTCTTCCTACTAGGATAGATGACGTTGCATTCGATTCTGTTATCACAAGTATTATTCTGGTCTGTCATAGAGATGCATCAGTCTTATTTGATCCGGGCTCCACTTACTATTATGTGTCATCGTATTTTGCCTCGTATTTGGGCGTATCACGTGATTCCTTGAGTTCTTCTGTTTATGTATCTACACCCGTGGGTGAATATATTATTGTGGACCATGTGTACCAGTTGTGTTTAATTATTATCGGTGATTTTGAGACCAGAGTTGATTTATTATTTCTTAGTATGGTGGATTTCGATATTATTTTGGGCATGGACTGGTTGTCGCCCTATCACGTTATTCTTGATTATTATGCCAAGACGATGACGTTGGCTATGCCAGGTTTACCGCGGCTAGAGTGGAGAGGTACCTCGAATCATGTTCCTAGTAGGGTTGTTTCATTTCTTAAAGCTTAACGAACGGTTGAGAAGGGGTGTGATGCGTATCTGGCCTATGTAAGAGATGTTAGTATTGATACTCCTACCGTGGAGTCAGTTCTTATAGTAAGGGATTTTCCCGATGTATTTCCAGTGGATCTTTCGGGTATGCCACCCTACAGGGATATTGATTTTAGCATTGATTTGTTACCGGGCATTTAGCACATTTCTATTCCACCATACCGTATGGCCCCAGCAGAGTTGAAAGAATTAAAAGAACAGTTACAGGAATTCCTTGATAAGGGTTTCATTCGGCCTAGTGTATCGCCTTGGGGTGCTCAACGAAGAAGAAGGATGGTTCTATGCGGATGTGTATTGATTACCGCCAGCTGAACAAGGTTACCGTGAAGAACAAGTATCCATTTTTACGTATTGATGACCAATTTGATCAGCTTCAGGGTGCCAGAGTATTCTAGATCGACTTACGTTCAGGCTATCATCAATTGAATATTCGGGAGCCAGATATCCCGAAGACTACTTCCAGGGCTCGGTATGGTCATTACGAGTTCCTTGTGATGTCGTTTGGGCTGACCAACGCCCCAGCAATATTTATGCACTTAATGAATAGTGTATTTCAGTCCTATCTTGATTCTTTTGTCATTGTGTTTATTGACGACACTCTGGTGTATTCCCGAAGTCGGGAAGATCATGAACAACACCCGAGGACTGTGCTTCAGATTTTGAGAGAAAAGAAGTAATATGCAAAATTCTCAAAGTGTGAATTCTCGCTTGATTCGGTGGGATTTTTGGGTCGTATAGTTTCATGCGTGGGGATCAAGGTAGATCCGAAGAAGATTGAAGCAGTGCAGAATTGGTCCAGACCGTCCTCAATTGCGGAAATCTGGAGTTTTCTTGGTTTGGCAGGGTATTATCGCCAATTTGTAAAGGTTTTCTCTTCAATTGCTGCATCTAACCAAATTAACCTAGAAGGGTGCTCCATTCAGGTGGACCGAGGAATGTGAGGAGAGCTTTCAAAAGCTCAAGACAGCTTTGACTACAGCCCCAGTATTGGTATTACCTATGGGTACAGGGTCTTATACTGTGTATTGTATGGAGGAGAGTTTGGGCAGCTTAGCATATTTACCGGTAGCAGAGAGGCCTTTAGCCTTGGATGTTCAGGCCTTAGCCAACCTGTTTGTCAGGTTGGATGTTTTCGAGCCTAGCCGAGTTTTGGCTTGTATGGTTTATTAGTCTTCTCTTTATGATCGTATTAGGGAGCGTCAGTATGATGACCCTCATTTGCTTGTCCTTAAGGATACAGTTCACCACGGTGACGCCAAGGAAGTCACTATTGGAGATGACGGTGTACTATGGATGCAGGGCAGGCTATGTGTACCCAATGTAGATGGCTTGCGTGAGTTGATTCTCCAGGAGGCTCACAGTTCGTTGCACTCCATTCATCTGGGTGCTGCAAAGATGTATTAGGACTTGAGACAACACTATTGGTGAAGGCATATGAAGAAAGACATAGTGGAGTATGTATCTCGGTGCCTAAATTGTCAGTAGGTGAAATATGAGCATCAACAACCGGGTGGATTGCTTCAGAAGTTGGAAATTCCAAAATAGAAATGGGAGCGGATCACTATCGATTTCGTTGTTGGGCTCCCACGGACTTGGAGGAAGTTCGATGCAGTTTGGGTGGTTGTGAATAGATTCACCAAGTCAGCCCATTTCATTCCTGTGATTACTACTTACTCTTCAAAGCAGCTGGCTCAGGTATATATTCGCGAGATTGTCAGATTTCACGGTGTACCGGTATCTATCATCTCTGACTGGGGTACACAGTTTACCTCACGGTTTTGGAGGGTAGTACATCATGAGTTGGGTACTCGGGTAGAGTTGAGTACAACATTTCACCCTTAGACAGACAGGCAGTACGAACGCACTATTCAGATACTGAAGGATATGCTTCGTGCGTGTGTGATAGATTTTGGGGGTGCTTGGGATCAGTTCTTACCACTTGCGGAGTTTGCTTACAACAACAGTTACCAGTCAAGCATTCAGATGGCTCTGTATGAGGCCTTGTATGGTAGGCGTTGCCGGTCTCCAGTGAGTTGGTTCGAACCGGGCGAGGCTAGACTATTGGGTACAGACTTGGTTCAGGATGCCTTGGAAAAGGTTAAGTTGATTCAGGATCGACTTCGTACAGCCCAATCTAGACAGAAGAGTTATGCGGATCGGAAGGTTCGTGATATTGCATTCATGGTTAGTGAGCGGGTATTGCTCCGGGTTTCGCCTATGAAGGGTGTGATGAGGTTCGGGAAGAAGGGCAAGTTGAGCCTTAGGTATATTGGGACTTTTGAGATTCTTGAGAGAGTTGAAAAGGCGGCTTATAAACTTGCACTACCACCTAGTCTCTCTGCGGTTCATCTGGTATTCCGTGTTTCCATGCTCCGAAAATATCACGGTGATCCGTCTCATGTGTTAGACTTCAGTTCAGTTCAGTTGGACAAGGATCTATCTTATGTTGAGGAACCAGCGGCTATTTTGGAAAGGCAGGTTCGAAAGCTGAGGTCAAAAAACATTGCTTCCGTGAAGGTTCAGTGGAGGGGTTATCCGGTAGAAGAGGTGACTTGGGATACCGAACATGACATGCGCAACTGTTATCCACACTTATTCACCAGCTTAGATATTTCTTCTAACTCCGTTCGAGGACGAACGTTTGTTTTAGAGGTGGAGAATGTGATGACCCAAAATATCATCTTTAAATTTAATAATTAATTCTGTATTCTAAGACCTCGAAAAGCACTATTTATCATTACTCGACTTGCGTGCACAGTCCGTAAAATTTTTCGAAAAGTTTATATGCGAAAAATGAATTAAAATGTGAATTAGAGCTTTAAAACACAACTGAGTTGATCTTGGTCAAAAGTTTTAGCAAACGGACTCGGATCAATATTTTAACAGCTTTGGTAGGCCCGTATCGTGATTTGGGACTTGGGTGTATGCCCAGAATCAAATTACAAGGTCCCTAGCCCGAGATATAAAATTTTGAAGAAATATTAAAAGTTTAAATTCAAATAGTGACCAGATATCGAATTATGTGCAAACGACCCCGGAATAGAATTTTGATAATTTCAACAGCTCCGTATGGTGATTTTGGACTTAGGAGCGTGATCGGAATTTTATTTGGAAGTCCGTAGTGAAATTAGGCTTGATGTGGCTAAAATAGGAATTTAAGTTTGAAAGTTTGACCGGGGAGTTGACTTTTTGATATCGGGGTCGGAATCCAGTTCTGAAAATTGTATTTGTGCTTTTACTCTCGTATCATGGCACGGCATCACCCTTCGTGCATTAACACTCACAATATGGCACGGCATCACCCTTCGTGCATTAACACTCACAATATGGCACGACATCACCCTTCGTGCATTAACACTCACAATATGGCACGACATCACCCTTCGTGCATTAACACTCTCCCTTACCATAATGCAATGCATATATAACAACAGGGAGATAGAATAATGAGTACAAACCTTACTTTAACATTTGGTTCCATAATATCAATCTTAACTTTGAAATAAAAACTTAATTATCGCCAGAAAATTCCGTAAACATGATAAGAACGATAATTTGAACAACACTAGTATAACACGTAGCAATTTGGCATAGGAATGAGACAATATCAGAAAAACAGAGAAACATGGAAAAACAGGTAAATGGGCGGTGTATAGGTACTCGTCACCTCACATATATGCCGCTCACATGAATTTCACTTAGCAAATAATCTAAGGTTCCTAATTTCCTCAAGTCAGGGTTAGACACAACACTTACCTCGCTCTGAAGGCCACTTAATTCTCAATCACAGCTTTTCCTTTGGAATTCACCTCCAAATCACTCGTATATATTCAAAAATGACTCAATAATATCAAATATTCCTAAAGCAATCAATTATATTGCATAAATTAAATTTTCCAAATTTTTCTCCAAAAAGTCGAAAAAATCGGCTTCGCGCCCGCTTGGTCAAAACTCGAGGTTCGGACCAAAATCCTTTTACCCATTCACCCCCGAGCTCGAATATGTAATTAGTTTTGGAATCCGACCTCAAATTGAGGTCTAAATCCCCAAATTCCCAAAATTCCTATTTTCTACCCTAACCCTTAATTCTACCATGAAACTCTAGATTTCTAGGTTGAATTCTAGTGAAATGAAGTAAAAGATTGAAAGAAACGAGTTAAGGAACACTTACCTATGATTTGGGGAAGAAAATATCTTTGAAATATCGCCCTAGGCCTCCTATCCTTTTGAAAACGAGAAGAAAAATGGCTGGAGTCCGAATTAAATGCTCACTGCCCAGCGACCTTGCACCTGCGGTGCTTTGGTCGCACCTGCGCATCCGCATGTGCGGACGGGGTGTGCGCTTCTGCGAAAAAGGGATGGGCCAACTGGGGCCGCACCTGCGGACAGGGTTCCGCTTTTGCGGTCCCGCTCCTACGGAGAAAACTCCGCATCTGTGGAAAAACGAAGTCCAGGCCTGGGTCGCATCTGGGAAGCTTTCGCTCGCACCTGCGACCAAAGGCTCGCAGGTGCGGGCATACCAGATTTGGTGCACCAGCAGCCTTGTTGAGGTTTGAACTCAACTCGCGCATCGCCCGAATGGCACCCGAGCCATCGGGGCTCCAAACCAAACATGCACGCAAGTCTAAAAATATCATATGGACCTGCTCGCTCGATCAAATCGCCACAATAACACCTACAACTCTAAATTTAGCACCAAATCAAATGAAATTCTCAAGAACATTTTACAATTTCTATTTTCTTAACTGGACGTCCGAATCACGTCAAATCAACTCCGTTTCTCACAAAAGTTCACAAACATGTCTTAAATATCATAATGAACCTGTACCGGGCTCCGGAACCAAGATACGGACCCGATAGTAACAATGCCAAATATCAATCAATTCTTAAAAATAAATAATTTCCAAACTTTTAATTTTCATCAAAAATTCATAACTCAAGCTAGGGACCTCCGAATTCGATTTCGGGCATATGCCCAGGTCCCATAATTCGATACGGGCCTACCGGGACCGTCAAAGCATAGATCCGGGCCCGTTTACCAAAAATGTTGATCGAAATCAACTAAAATCAACTTTTAAGGTAAAAATCTAGAAACCTGCCTGGACTGCGCACGCAAATCAAGGAGGGTAAAAAATGAGATTTTTAAGGCTTAAGAGCGCAGATTCGAGTTCTAAAACATAAGATGACCTTTTGGGGCATCATATTCTCCACCTCTAAAACAATCGTTCATCCTCGAACGAACATAGAAAAGTACCTGGGCTGGTGAAAAGGTGGGGATATCTACTCCGCATATCGGACTCGGACTCCCAAGTAGCTGCCTCAATAGGCTGACCGCTCCACTGCACCCAAACTGAAGGGTAACTCTTTGATCTCAACTGGCGAACTTGCCTGGCTAGAATTGCCACCGGCTCCTCCTCATAAGTCAAATCCTTGCCCAACTGGACAAAGCTGAAATCTAACACATGGGACGGATCGTCATGATATTTTCGAAGCATGGACACATGAAATACCGGATGAACAGCTGATAAACTAGGTGGCAACGCAAGCCTATAAGCCACCTCTCCCACTTTCTCCAGAATCTCAAAAGGTCTGATATAGGCTCAACTTGCCCTTCTTTCCGAACCTCATTACACCCTTCATGGGTGATACCCGAAGTAACACTCTCTCTCCGACCATGAGTACAACATCACGAACTCTATAGTCGGCATAACTCTTCTACCTGGACTGAGCTGTGCGAAGTCGATCCTGAATAATCTTGACCTTATCTAAGGCATCCTGTACTAAATCTGTACCCAATAACTGAGCCTCCCCCGGTTCAAACCACCCAACTAGCGACCTGCACCGTCTACTATATAATGCCTCATAGGGAGCCATCTGAATGCTCGACTAGTAACTGTTATTGTAGGCAAATTTCGCTAACGGCAAAAACTGATCCTAAGAACCTCCAAAGTCAATAACACAGGCGCGAAGCATATCCTCCAAGTTCTGAATAGTACGCTCGGACTGCCCGTCCGTATGAGGATGAAATGTTGTGCTCAACTCAACCCGCGTACCCAACTCACACTGAACTGCCCTCCAAAAGTGCGAGGTAAATTGCGTACCTAAATCAAAAATGATGGACACGGGCACACCGTGAAGACGGACGATCTCACGAATATAAATCTCTGCCAACCGCTTCGAGGAATAGGAAACTGCCACGGGGATGAAATGCGCTGACTTAGTCAGCCTGTCCACAATGACCCAAACTGCATCGAACTTCCTCTGAGTCCGTGGGAGTCCAACGACAAAGTCCATAGTAATACGCTCCCACTTCCACTCAGGAATATCTAACCTCTGAAGTAAGCCACCAGGTCTCTGATGCTCACACTTTACCTGCTGGCAATTTAGGCACCGAGCTACATAGGCAACTATGTCCTTCTTCATTCGCCTCCACCAATAATGCTGCCTCAAGTCCTGATACATCTTG
>AWOL01S0006303.1:0-24707 GCA_000715115.1 Nicotiana otophora
TCACAGTTACAGAGTGGTACGCTTGGGCCGAGTATGGTACCGGGTTCCGGCCACGTCCCTTCAGGTTTGGGGCGTGACATAGAATCAATGAAAGACAACATCTCAGAACACAGTGATAACAACTGGGGATTTCCCGAGATACCGTCTCGTATTCCCAATCGTAAATATGCAAGGGGATCTCCCGGAATACTGTTCTGTAGTCCCAAAATAAATATGCAAAATAGGGGGATATCCCGAAATACAGTTCCGTAGTCTCAAAGTAAATATGCAGTACAGGGAGATCTCCCGGAATACCGTTCTGTAGTCTCAAAGTAAATATGTAGCGCAACCAATCGAAATAACAATTACAGCAAGAAATCCTACAGTTTAGACTAAGTTCAAGTCAAGGAAAGCAGGAAAATTTCACTAAACATGTTGTACAGAGTTCAAATAGGCAGTTAAACAAGTAGGCCTGCTATTCTAGTCTAAGCGGGATAGTTACATATGCTATTTTGTTTATAATAAGGAAAAAACAAGTTATGACTTAGTGAAAAATGAAGTTTTACAACAAATAGCCCATGTACGTACTCGTAACCTCGCGTACACGGCGCTCAGATGTCAAACGTTACCAAAATCCTAAGGGGAGTTCCCCCACACAAGGTTAGGCAAGCCACTTACCTCGAACCAAGCTCAAATCAATCCGAAACTACTCTCTTGCCACGAGTATCCAACTCCGAGTAGCCCAAATCTAGCCAAATCAATTACATAACGTAAATATAGCTACAAGAAACTAATATAGCTAATGACATCGAAGCTAAAGCAAGAAATTATAAAAATGTCCAAAACGTCTCCCGAGGCCCACGTCTCGGAATCGGGTAAAAGTTGCCAAATAAGAACACTTATTCACCCACGAGTTCACCCGTACAAAAGTCATCCAAAACCGATGCCTAATTCCCACTCAAAAATCAGATTTTTGGTTGGGGAACTTTTCCCCCAATTCCCCAATTTCCTCACTCAAATTCTTTAATTTAATGAAGAAAACAACTATGGATTGATGTCATATGATCAAAATAGGATTAGGAATCGTTACCCACTAATTTCCTCTAAAAAACTCTCGAAACATAGCCTTCCATCTGCCCTTTTCTTCCCACCAATTATCGCACCTGTGGGCCAAGGATTGCATCTGCGATTCCACACCTACGGAATTCCCATCACAGGTGCGGCTTTTCACTTAAGGTACCTCGTCCGCATCTGCGATCAAGAGGTCGCACCTGCATGTGTGCACCTGAGGACCTTTTGTCCGCTTCTACTGTCCCAGACCGCTCCTGCGGTTCCTTCACTCGCACCTGCGGGCATCGCATATGCGGAACACCCCTCGCACCTACAATCCCAGACCTCCTTCCCATTTATGCTTCTGCGGTTCCATAGCCGCTTCTGTGGCTCCAAACCTACGGCCCAATGTGTGCAGGTGCGGTGACACCAGATACATCAACATCATCAGTTTCACCTAAGTCCAAATCAACCCGTTAAGCACCTAAAACTTACCTGATACCCCCCGGACCTCCACCAAACATATGCACCAATCCTAAAACACCATACAGACTTAATTTAGTCTTCAAATCACATCAAACAACATCACAACATAAAAAATGCATGGATTCAAGCCTCAGGAACTTTGAAATTTCCAAAATGTACAACCGACGTCGAAACATATCAAATCTCGTCCGAATGACCTCAAAGTTTACCCACAAGTCAAAAAATGACGCTACGAACCTACTCCCACTTCCGAAATTCCATTCCGGGTCCGATATCCAAATTTCCACTCCCGGCCAAAATCTCCAAAATTTCAACTTTTGCCAATTCAAGCCTAAATCTACTACGGACCTCCACAACACTATCCAGACACTCCCCTATGTCCAAAATCACCTAACGAAGCTAACAAAGTCATAAAAATTCAAATCCGAGGCCGTTACCCACAAGTCGACGTCCGATCGACTTTTCCAACATAAGTTTCCCAATAAAAGACTAAGTGTCTCAATTCACTTCAAAACCAATACGAACCCTCCCAACAATGCAAAAATAGCAGAATAAGATACGGGGAAAACAATTAATAGGGGATTGGGGCTATAACTCTCAAAATGACTGGCCGGGTCGTTACAAGGCCTCACTTTGTAAACATATATGGAATTATGATAAGTTGTCCCTCTAGGCGTCAATGGTTTTACTGTATCAAAGTAGGTCATACTATACCATAACTCTTACTTCGGTTTACTGTTACTGAGGTCTGCTACCAAACTCTTTGTTACTCTCGTTGCTTATCCCATATGTATAAATCTAAGTCCTTTAATACTTCCTCATTACTGTTCATCTTAAGAATGACTTTCATCCAACCATTGTTGATTCACCTCATACTTTGTAACTTTTATCCAACCATTGTTGATTCACCTCAATCTTTGTAACTTTTATCCAACCATTGTTGATTCACCTCAATATTGATCTACAATCTACCACTGATAACTTGAAAGCTTTTGCGTAATCACTAGGGCTCATGTTGCATCGAGGAACATTTAAAGTTATTTTCCTGATCCACCTAGGGGCGATACCATACTTCCATAACCGTATTTCATAGCATCCCAATGTGATTCACCTTACGTGGGTATTTTAAACCCGTACAATTCATGAAATCCCTTTTTTTTTCCTTCATATCATTACTCAATCGAAGGCCCAAACGTCATCCTTTATCTATCACAATTACTTCCTTATTCTACTACCATGGCAGCATTCCATCTCTTCTAAATGCTTTAGTCTTAGACTCCTTTGAGTTCATTCAGGGTATACTGAACTTTCTATAACTTAGAGAAACCATCAGACTCACGATTTCTATAATTTTCTAGGTCCAATAATCAGACTCCCGATTTACTTAGTTGATGTAACTCATTAGTTTCCTCTTCCTTCTGATTAGCCTTTATGTAGGCTTAAGCTATCTTCCGATATGCGGCTCATAGTATTAGTTATTACTTTAGCCATTCATGGGCGCTATGGAATATCCTAGATACAATCTTTTAACAATTCAATCCTTTGTCTATGACCTGGACTCAATTCTTTCTTTTAACTTATACCGGAGTCTTCTACAGCTATATGATTGTCAACATATATGCTGCATGGGTAATACTCCGACATCTTAAGTGAGTTCATAAAGTAACTAACTCTGGATCATTGTTCAAATAATTCCTTTCGTTCCTTCTCAGCTTTCTTTAAACGTAAGCTATTACTTTTCCTGTTCTTTCTTCCCCTTTATTACGTGCATACTTAGCTTATCTTAGTTCCCACGCATGCCGGAATTTTTGTTCAACTCGTATGATCTCGAATATTACTTTTGATTTCACTTCCCATTCATTAGCCACGGTAGGTTCCACTTTCTTATGGAGTGCATACAATGTTGTAGTGAGACTATTTTTACATGACCATTTCTCCTTCAAGTTACTATGTTTAGGTTGAGGCTTTCTTCCTTATTTCCTCAGCTAGTCTTTCATTGTAGTATTTAGGGAGGACCCTTTGACTCTTGTAAAGCTGCGAGCTTATTACATCTTATTCTCGATGGAATTTTTGATGTCTTTCCTCACCTATAATTATCCATAGTAACTTACCTCCACACCTTTGTGCTTGTAGGGTTGCTCCTAAACTGATATTTTGAATGTCTTCCCAGTGGTACTCTCTTTTATTTCCATAACACTCAGACGATACCTTTAATTACCCCAACTCCTATCTCAATTGTTTTTCCAACAATTGCGATCTCGTATCTGCGAGACTGAATTCCCTATGCTGGGGTTCAATACATTTATTTTCCATGATCTGTTGATTTATTTGTATCCTCTTGTCTAGCCATAACTAGACTCTTCCTAAATCAACTGCTAACTATTCGTTGGTCCATTTTAATATAATATTTCCGCGTAATCTTTCTTGGGTTATTTTCTTTGTTTTAACGTATGTCTTGCACTGGCTCCTTCTTTATCAATAACATCCCGGGACGGAACCTTATTTCCTCTTCTTGACGTCGTGCTTGCATAATGTTCTGGAATCGTAGCATATCTGTAGGATTTGAATAAGTGCAATCTCATCCCCTTTTCATTTTTATCGCATTCTTCCTTTACTATTCCATAGTTACTAGAACCACTTAATTCTGACTTAATGCCACATCACTCCATATTCCCCCATTTAGGGGAGTACTAAGATTTAGTGCTACGACAATCTACGTATATATATTTTACCTCTTCATATTTTGCGTCTTTTCACATCATCGATGACCCTTACTTGCTTTGCAAAAATCCTTTAGTACCAAGGATAACAAAATTCCTTACTCATGAGGGTGACACTTAGTGTAACTGGCACACATAGTCCCTTAATCTTAACTTTGCTCACATTGTTTGCTTTAGGGAAGCGTCTTCCTGAATGACCTTTAAAGGTTATTCTTCCGTCGTCCATTCTATTATCGCCGGAATGCAATCTCTGAAATTCTTATGATGCCAACTATTATCAAATCACTCAATCTCTAATTCATGTTTAGTTTACCTTGTTCACAGCCCATACTGATTTGTTTACCTCGAGAGGCTGTAGAACCCTTAGGAAATATTTCACTTTCTTATATTCTGGTCATGAGACATATTGATTCCCAGAACTAAATCTCTATTATTCTATTCTCTCACAGATAGTGAGGACACGTGCTACCAGATCGGGTGAACAACCACCAGTACCACCAGTTTGGGCCATGATAGGCCAGGGCTGTGGTAGAGGCCAGGGCCATGGTAGAGGCCAGGGCCATGGTAGAGGCTGAGGTGCAACAAGCACAACAGCTAGAGCAGCACTTTTAGATCAACCAGTTGCTCTAGCTCAAGAGGGGGATTACGGATATAGATGAGCCGGTAGGACCCGCTCAGGCACCATCTATGCCTATTGTGATTCCATGCATTCAACAGGCATTGGCTTAGATATTGAAGGTTTTCACTGGCCTTCCTTAGGTGGTTTCGCCTAAGGCCGCACCTGCCACTTCTCAAGCTGGGGGAGGTACTCATAGCCTCGTCGCCCGTACACCAGAGCAGGTAGTGCAGGGACTCTAGATACTAGGGGTACTACCAGTCTAGCCGGTTGCAGCTGCTAAGGCCCATGTGAGCTTTAATATGAATAACGAGGAGCAGAATAGATTAGATAGATTTGGGAGACTCCATCCTCCATCATTCAGTAGAACTAAGTTAGAGGACGCTCGAGATTTCTTGGACAGGTGCCAGCAAATTCATTGTACATCGCGTATTGTGGAAACTAGTAGGGTATCATTTACTACCATTTAGCTAACCGGGGCAGCCTTCAGATGGTGGGAGACTTATTGTAATGACCCGGCCAGCTGTTTCAAAGGGTATAGCACTATTTCCCTATTTACTGCTCATTTTGTACTTTATAACTGTAATGTGACTTGTCAGGGTAGTTCGTTCGTTTCCGGTGAGGCTTTTAGAATGATTTGGAACACTTAGTTCCAAAGTTTAAAACTTAAGTTGAAAAGGCTAGATGGATGTTGACCTATGTGTAAATGACCCCGGAATAGAATTTTGATGATTCCAACAGCTCTGTATGGTGATTTTGGGCTTAGGAGAGTGTTCGGAATTTTATTTGGAAGTCCGTAGTTACATTAGGCTTGAATTGCTAAAATAGGAATTAAAGTTTGGATGTTTGACAGGGGAGTTGACTTTTTGATATCGGGGTCGGAATCCAGTTACGAAAATTTTCATATCTCTGTTATGTCATTTATGACTTATGTGCAAAATGTGAGGTCAATCGGACTTGATTTGATAGGTTTCAGCATTGAATGTAGAAGTTGGGAGTTCTTAAGTTTCATTAAGCTTGAATGGGGAAGTGATTTGTGGTTATAGCATTATTTGAAGTGATTTGAGGCTTTGACTAAGTCCATACGATGTTTTAGGACTTGTTGGTATATTTGGTTGAGGTCCTGAGGGCCTTGGGCGAGTTCCAGATGGCTAACAAATTGAATTTTGGACTTGGAATGGTGCTGGAAATTTTCTGATGCCTGTTCTGGTTTCATTCTTCGCATTCGCGAGAGGAGTCTCGCGTTCGCGAAGAGGAAATTTGGACTGGAACATTTTGTGCTTCGCGTTCACGACCGAGGGACTTTGTCCCATTTTCCATTTTTCACGAATCGGAGCTCGGGGAGAGGCGATTTTCTGGAGAGTTTCAAGGAAAATATTGGGGTATGTGTTCTTAACTCAATTTTGGTTAGATTACCCAAATCCATCGTTGTTCTTAACATTTTATTGGTGATTTAAGTGGAAAATATTTGAAAACCCTCTTGGATAGAGTTGAGGATTTGAGGGTCGAATTGTTATCAGAATTTAGTCATTTTGGAATGGTTAGACTCGTGGTTGAATGGGCATTCATATTTTGTAACTTTCGCTGGATTCCGAGACGTGGGCCCCATGGGTGATTTTTCAATTAATTTCGGATTTTTATTGAAAAATGTAGTATTTTCTTATGGAATTGATTCTATAATTTTTGTTGACTGTAATGAATTAATTCTGACTAGATTCGTGCCGGTCGAAGTCCGAAAATCGAGGAAAAGGCATAATACTTGAATAATTGAGCGTGGTTTGAGGTAAGTGAGTTGTCTAACCTTGTGTGGGGGAAATTTTCCTAGGATTGGTATTGATGTGATAATTGTAATGTGTTGAAAGTCGTGTACACGAAGTGATGAGTGTGTACACGGGCTAAATGTGGAAGATTATGTTTTTAAATTGTGTAGATCACTGTTGTATATTAATTAAATTATTTTATCTTGTTATATTCTTCATGATTGATCTGATTTATATACTTTAAATTTTCTTGACTTTCTCCTGCTAATTGTTTTTACCTGTTTAGTTGAAACTTGGTTTCTTTTATTCTGTGCATTATTTGAAGTTGGAATTTCTTTAATTTAAATATTATTAATGTGATATTTTTAATTTGGTAATGAGGCAACGTATTAAAAATTTTGAAATATTATTTTTGCTAAGTAATTTATTCCCGAATAATTTGTGAGAGTTTGTACTCATTGTGATTGAGACGTGAGCTCCCTGTTGTGGAAAATATTGTTGATGTTGTTTATGTTGGCAAATTGAATTATTTGGGCACTTGAGGTGTAAATTGTAATATATTGTGATATTAATATACATGGGGTGGTATAAGGTCTAGATGTTGAAACGCATGCGGTGAGATAAGGGTGTCTTGATACACGTGGCTAGTAGGGGAACTACTAGAATGCATGTGGTGTGATAAGGGTGGCTAAAACACGGGAAGCTATTTCGGAAAAAATGTTTTCTTTAAAATACATTGCGAAGACTTCCGCGGTGCTCCTATGAACAAATTGACCCAGAAGGGTGCTCCGTTCAGGTGGACCGAGGAATATGAGGAGAGCTTCCAGAAGCTCAAGCCAACTTTGACTACAGCCCTAGTATTGGTATTACCTACAGGTTCAGGGTCTTATACTGTGTATTGTGATGCGTCGCATATTGGTCTCGGTGTAGTGTTGATGCAAGACGGTAGGGTGATTACTACATGTCCAGACAGTTAAAGGTATATAAGACGAATTATCCGATTCATGACCTTTAGTTAGCAGCTACTATTCATGCGTTGAAGATCCGTCGACATTATTTGTATGATGTCCATTGTGAGGTTTACACCGATCACCGGAGTCTACAACATCTATTTAAATAGAAGGATCTTAATTTGCGGCATTGGAGATAGTTGGAGTTACTTAAGGATTATGATATCACCATTCTCTATCATCCCGGTAAGGCCAATGTAGTGGACGATGCCTTGAGTCGTAAGGCGGAGAGTTTGAGCATCTTAGCATATTTACTGGTATGAGAGAGGACTTTAGCCTTGGATGTTCAGGCCTTGGCCAACCAGTTTGTTAGATTGGATATTTCCGAGTCGAGGCGATTTTTGGCTTGTGTGGTTTCTCAATCTTATCTTTATGATCGTATTAGGGAGAGTGAGTATGATCGACCCCATCTGCTTGTCCTTAAGGATATAGTTCAGTACGATGATGCCAATGAAGTCACTATTGGAGATGATGGTGTATTACGGAGGCAGGGCAGTCTATGTGTACCCAATGTAGATGTCTTGCATGAGTTGATTCTACAGGAGGCTCACAGTTTGTGGTACTCCATTCATTTGGGTGCTGCAAAGTAGTTCAGGACTTGAGACATCACTATTGGTGGAGGCAGATGAAGAAAAACATAGTGGAATATGTAGCTCGGTGCCTAAATTGCCAGCAAGTGAAGTATGAACATCAACGACTAGGTGGATTGCTTCAGAAGCTGGAGATTCCAAAATGGAATTGGGAGCGGATCACTATGGATTTCTTTGTTGGGCTCCCATGGACTCAGAGGAAGTTCGATGCAGTTTGGGTGATTGTGGATAGATTGACCAAGTCAGCTCATTTCATTCCTGTGGTTACTACTTACTCTTCGGAGCAGCTAACTGAGGTTTACAATTCACGAGATTGTTAGGCTTCATGGCTTACCAGTATCTATCATATCTGACCGAGGTACACAGTTTACGTGACGGCTTTGGAGAGCCGTACATCGAGAGTTGGGTACCCAGGTAGAGTTGAGTAAAACATTTCTCCCTCAAACTGATGCACAGTCCAAGCACACTATTCAGATATTAGAAGATATGCTTCGTGCATGTGTGATGGATTATAAGGGTGCTTGGGATCCGTTCTTGCCACTTACGGGGTTTGCTTACAACAACAGCTACCAGTCGAGCATTCAGATGGCTCCGTATGAGGCCTTGTATGGTAGGCAGTGTCGATCTCCAGTGGGTTGGTTCGAGCCGGGCGAAGCTAGACTATTGGGTAAGAACTTGGTTCAAGATGCTTTGGAAAAGGTTAGGTTGATTCAGGATCGAATCTGTACAGCCCAATATAGACAAGAGAGTTATGCGGATCGGGAGCAGGCCTTACTCCGGGTTTCGCGTATGAAGGGTGTTATGAGGTTTGGAAAGTAGGGAAACTTGAGCCCGAGGTATATCGAACCTTTTGAGATTCTTGAGAGAGTTGGAGAGCTGGCTTCTAGACTTTCACTACCACCTAGTCTCTCTGCAGTTCATCCAGTGTTCCATGTTTCCATGCTCCGGGAGTATCACGACGATCCGTCTCATGTGTTAGACATTAGCTCAGTCCAGTTGGACAATGATCTATCTTATGTCGAGTAACCAATGATCATTTTGGACAGACATGTTAGAAAGATAAGATCACAGAGCATTGCTTCAGTGAAAGCATTGGAGGGGTCATCCGGTCAAGGAGGCGACTTGGGAGACCGAGCATGGTATTCACAGCTGTTATCCTCATCTTTTCACCACTCCGGGTATAATTCTAAAACTCATTCAAGGACGAACGTTTATTTAAGAGGGGGAGGATGTAACGACCCGACCAGTCATTTCAAAAGTTGTAGACCCATTACACCATTCACTGCTCATTCTGTACTTGATAATTGTTATGTGACTTGTCAGGGTAATTGGTTCGGGTCCGGTGAGATTTTTAGAATGAATTGGAACACTTAGTTCCAAAGTTTAAAACTTAAGTTGAAAGGGTTGGCTGGATGTCGACATGTGTAAACGACCCCGGAATAGAATTTTGATGATTTCAACAGCTCCATATGGTGATTTTGGACATAGGAGCGGGTTCAGAATTTTATTTAGAAGTCCGTAGTTAAATTAGGCTTGAAATGGCTAAAATCGGAATTTAAGTTAGGAAGTTGGACCGGGGAGTTGAATTTTTGATATCAGGGTTGGAATCCAATTCCGAAAATTTTCGTAGCTCCGTTATGTCATTTATGACTTGTGTGCAAAATTTGAGATCAATAACTTGATTTGTGAGATTTCGGCATCGAATGTAGAAGTTGGAAATTCTTTAGTTTCATTAAGCTTGAATTGGGGTGTGATTTATGATCTTAGCATTATTTGATGTGATTTGAGGTTTTGACTATGTCTGTATGATAATTTAGGACTTGTTGGTATATTTGGTTGAGGTCCCGAGGGCCTCGGGAGAGTTCCTGATGGCTAACAGATGGAATTTCGGAGTTGCAATGCTACTGGAAATTGTCTGATGCCTGTTCTGGTTTCCTTCTTCGCGTTCGCGAAGAGGAAATTTGGACTGGCAAATTTTGTGCTTCCTGTTCGCTACCAAGGTGCAAAGTTTCTCTTTGGCGATCGAAGCCCCGCGTTCACTAAGGGGAAATGGGCGGAGAGGATTTTTGCCTTCGCGTTCGCGAAGGGCGGCTCGCGTTCGCAAAGGCCAATCCAAGCAAGGAATCGCGTTTGCGAGGTTGCCTTCGCGTTCGTGAGGTTGACTTCGCGTTCGCGAAGGGCAATTTTTGGCAGCAAACATTGTTTCTTCGCGAACGTGAGGTACTGACCGCGTTCACGAAGAAGAAATGTCTGGGTAGAGAGTTTAAGTTCACAAAATGGGACTTCGTCCCATTTTTCATTTTTGACGAATTGGAGCTCGGGGAGAAGCGATGTTCGAGAGCTTTTCAAGGAAAATATTGGGGTAAGTGTTCTTAACTCAATTTTGGTTAGATTACCCGAATCCATCGTTGTTCTTAACATTTAATTGGTGATTTAAGTTGGAACATTTTGAAAAAACTCTTGGATAGATTTGAGGATTTGAGGGTCGAATTGTTATCGTAATTTAGTCATTTTGGTATGGTTAGACTCGTGGTTGAATGGGCATTCATATTTCATAGTTTTCGCCGGGTTCTGAGACGTGGGCCCCACCAGCAACGTTTGAGTTAATTTCGGATTTCTATTGAAAAATGTTGTATTTTCTTATGGAATTGATTCTATAATTTTTCTTCACTGTATCGAATTAATTATGACTCGATTCGAGCCGATCGGAGTCAGAAAATTGAGGAAAGTCATACTACTTGACTAATTGAGCGCGGTTTGAGGTAAGTGACTTGTCTAACCTTGTGTGGGGGAAATACTCCTAGGATTGATATTGATGTGATAATCGTAATGTGTTGAAATTCATGTACACAAGGTGACGAGCATGTACATGGGCTAAATGTGGAAGATTATGTTTTTAAATAGTGTAGATCATTGTTGCATATTAGTTAAATTATTTTATCTTGTTATATTCCTCCTTATTGATCTGATTTATATACTTTATATTCTCTTGACCTTTTACTGCTAATTGGTTTTACCTGTTTAGTTGAAACGTGGTTTCTTTTATTCTGTGCATTATTTGAAGGTGGAATTTATTTAATTTAAATATTAATATTGTGATATTTTAAATTTGGTACTGAGGCAACGTATTAAAAATTTTGAAACATTATTTTTGATGAGTTATTTATTACCGAATATTTTGTGAGATTTGGTACTCATTGTGATTGAGCCCTAAGCTCCCTGTTGTGTAAAATATTGTTGATGTTGTTTATTTTTGCAAATTGAATTATCTGGGCACTTCAGGTGCAAATTGTGATGTATTGTGATATTAATACGCATGCGGTGGTATAAGGTCTGGGTGTTGAAACGTATGCGCTGAGATAAGGGTGGCTTGATATGTGTGGCTAGTAGGGGAACTACTAGAAGTCATGCAGTGTGATAAGGGTGGCTAAAACGTGGGATGTTATTTCGGGAAAAAATGTTCTCTTTAAAATAAATTATGAAGGCTCCCGCTGTGATATAAGGAAATGATATATTGTGAATTTACTTATGAATTGGGACTACAATGCGGTAACTCGAGAGTGCCCTTGTTGATATTTATTTATGGTCGTAGTTGCCTTTGATTATTGTTGTGATTTCCTTAAAGTTGAAGAATTCTGCTTTGTTTTCGCGAGGTATTATTTGCCATTATTTTGCGTAGTTAAATGGTGACATACTACTACTTGATTCATTTCCATTGTCATTTTATTTTTATAATATTGTTAAACATTTCACCATGTCTTTTATTATTCCAGCAGGGCCTGACCTGAGCTCGTCACTATTCTACCGAGGTTAGGTTTGGCACTTACTGGGTACCATTGTGGTGTACTCATACTACGCTTCTGCACATCTTTTTGTTTAGATCAAGTTACATCCTACCAACCCAGACATCAGTGAGCTACCTGTGTACGGAGACTTCGAGGTATATTTGCCAACGTCCGCAGACTCCGGAGTCCCCTTCTATACTTATTATGTTTCTTCCTTATTTTTTGTAAACTGATATATAGAGATATTGAGGATAAATTATTAGAAACTTGTGACTTATTTCTACTGGGTTTTTGGGAGATGTAGTTATGTTAATTGCATATTTATTTATTTCATATTTCTATTTTTATTCCGCATCGATAGGCTTATCTAGTCTTAGAGACTAGGTGCCATCACGACATCCTACAGAGGGGATTTGGTGTCGTGATACTTATGAGATGAGCAGATCAATTGGTGTAGCACTGCTTTCATGGCATGAGTTCTCAATTCTCATTTTAGAGAAGTTTATGGCATAGACCCGTAGAGAGGAATTGCGCAGGCAGTTCGAACAGCTCTGTCAGGAGGACATGTCGGTTACCAGTATGACATGAGGTTTTTAGACTTGGCTCGTCATGCAGTTTGGTTGATTCCCACTTAGAGGCAAAAGATTAGGAGGTTTATTAATGGCCTCAACCAGTAATTTTGTTTTATTACGACTTTAGGGAATTTAGCAGGTGCTAAGTTTGACGAGGTGGTCGACAGTGCTCGACAACTAGAAATGGTCCGTACTCAGGAGCGTGAGGAGAGGGAGGCCAGGAGGTCTCGTGGTCCGGGTAATTATAGTGGTGTTCCGTTTGGGTGACAGTCCTATCACAGTAGGGGCGACCTTATAGGCCCGATCAGATTGCTTGTTCGCTCATCATGGTGCATCTTCTAGCCACGGTTCATATAGTACTCGACCGAGTCAGTCATCTCTTAGTAAACTTCCCACTCAGAGTTCATCTCGTGCACCATCAGTGCAGGGTTCATCTATACCAGATTCTTCTAGTAGGTATTCTGGTTCTCGTGATCCACCTCACTACTTGCCACCATTGTCAGAGAAGGGTTGTTTTGAGTTTGTAGATTCGGGTCATATGAAGAGACATTGTCCCCGCCTTTTGTGAGGTCTAGTTGAGCAAAGGAGTTAGGCTATTGTTCCTGCACCAGTTATTCCACCACCCGCCCAGCCAGCATGGGGTGGGGCACATGCAACTAGTGGTCGCCCTAGAGGAGGAGGCAGATCAGGTGGTGGTCATGCTAGATTCTATGCTATTCCTGCCAGACCACATTCAATTGCCTCAGACACCGTAATCACATGTATTGTCTCAGTATGCCACCAGGATGTTTCTCTATTATTTGACCCTAGTTCCACAAATTTATATGTCTCGTCATATTTTGCTTGTTGTTTGGAATTGCCCCGTGAGTCCTTAGTCTCACATGTTCATGTATCTACGCGGATGGGTGATACTATTATCGTAGACCGTGTGTATCAGCCATGGGTGCTAACCATTAGGGGATTGGAGACCATAGTTGATCTTTTATTGCTCAGTATGCTCGATTTTGGATATGATCTTGGGTATAGATTGGTTGTCTCCGTGTCATGTTATTCTAGATTGTCACGCTAAGAATGTGACATTTGCAATGATAGGGTTGCCAAGGTTCGAGTGGAGCAGTTCTCCAGATTTTGTCCCCAGCAGGGTAATTTCTTATTTAAAGGGCCAACAAATAGTTGGGAAGGGGTGTTTATCATATTTGGCCTTTGTGAGAGATATTGATGCAGAGACTCCTATATTACATTCTATTCCGGTAGTGCAAGATTTTCCGAATGTATTACCTCCAGATCTTTCGAGCATGCCTCCCGATAGGGATATTGATTTCGGTATTGACTTGGTGCCGGGCACTCAGCCCATTTCTATTCCTCCATATCATATGACACTAGCAAAGTTGAAAGAACTGAAAGAGTAGCTTCAGGAACTTCTTGATAAGGGGTTTATTAGCCTAGTGTGTCGCCTTGGGGTGCTCCGGTTCTGTTTGTGAAAAAGAATGATGGTACTATGCGGATGTGCATTGACTACAGGCAGTTGAAAAATGTTACAATCAAAAATAGGTATCCTTTGACGCACATTGATGATTAATTTGACCAGCTCCAAGGAGCTAGAGTATTTTCCGAAATTGATTTGAGGTATGCGTATTACCAGTTGAAATTCGGGATTCGGATATTCTTAAAACGTCATTCAGGACCTATTATAACCACTATAAATGTTTTGTGATGTCTTTTCGGCTGACCAGCGCCCCAACAATATTTATTCACCTAATGAACAGTGTATTCCATCTGTATCTTGAATTGTTTGTCATAGTATTTATTGATGAATCTTGGTGTACTTGCGTAGCCATGAAGAATATTCACAACATTTGAGAATTGTACTATAGAGGCCGATGGAGGAGAAACTTTATGCCAAATTCACCATGTGTGAGTTCTGTCTTAGTTTAGTAGCATTCTTGGGACACGTGGTGTCTAGAAAGGGATTTGTGTAGATCCGAGGAAGATAGATGCAGTTCAGAGTTGGCCCAAGCCATCTTTAGCTACTGAGATTCGGAGTTTGCTTGGGTTGGCCGGATATTATTGTCACTTTGTGGAAGGTTTCTCATCTATTGTCGCGCCTATGCCTAAATTGACTAAGAAAGGCGCTCCATTCAGGTGGTCAGATGAGTGTGAAGAGAGCTTCAGAAGCTCAAGACTGCCTTGACCACAACTCCAGTTCTAGTTTTGCCTGCAGCGTCGGGTTCTTATACTGTGTATTGTGATGCTTCTCGGATTGGTGTTGGGCGTGTCTTAATGCAGGATGTTAGAGTAATTTCTTATGTTTTGCATGATGTGTGAAATAATATGAAATGAGCCTTGATTAAACTATTCTAAATTGACTCCGAAAACAGAATTATACAAAAGCTTATCTACTCAAGTCATGTCCAAATGTGGTTGTTCTAACTAATGCTATGCTTGCTAGGTATTTCCAATATGTTTTGAGTTCTTACATATTCATGATTTGAAATTGTGTGTTGCCCTTTTGGGGAATGACATTTCAAGATTATTCTATATGATGATGTTTATGATGACAATCCTTGAAAGTAAATAAATGAAAGTGCGAAATATGATATACGGCCACAGTGTCGTAAATGAAGCATAATATGTATGGCTAAGGGTGCCAATGAAATAATGATGGTATAAGTAGTTAAAGTAATTGAGAACTGATATATTGTGTGAAAGGTTATGAGATGAACGTATTTTTACTTGTGTTTCCAATATGTTATAAGCTCCTATGTCCTCATAAGGAGAGGCTATGGTGTTCCTAATATTTTAAATATTCTTGATGTCCTATGATCACCCATGCCAAGTACAAGTAAGTGGTGGTTCGAACATGAAATGTGGTCATTTGCCAAAATGAGAATTACGATGTGTTGTATATCCCTATGGTATCAATCATAGTATGTATGCTACAAAAATAATTAATGTAAATGACTTTGATGTTAAGTCCTCAAGAATCATGAACTTAGCTAATGACCTTAAGATGACAAGAGAGTATATAATGAAGTGGAAGAGGGATGTCCTATGCTAAGTGACAATAAATCTTATGGATAACGTATTTGGGCCATGTGCCATTGAAATTGACTTATTGATTTACCATATGTATGCTAACGTAATGAGTTGTGTTCCTCTATGATGAGTATGAACATGAATATGAAGTGTTCCAATGATACGAGAACTTACGACCTTAAATGTAGCGCTAGTCATGTCGCTTTGGGTTTATATATGGTCATGTTCATAATGATGTGTTATGATCCTCAATGGTCTATGAAACGCATAGGTGTATTATGTAAGTAAACACTTTGGACAGTCTATGAAACGCATAGGTGTATAATATAAATGAATCGTATGGACGGTCTATGAAACGAATAGGTGTATCGTATTTTATATGTGAATCCTATGGATGGTCTATGAAATTCATAGGTGTACAACATGATATGTGAAAACTATGGACGGTCTATGATACGCATAGGTATCTAATATGATATGTAATCCTATAGATGATCTATGAAATGCATAGGTGTATTGTAATGTAATATGTGACCCTATGGAAGGGCTATGAAATGCATAGGTGTATAATGATATAGGTGAACACTATGTACGAGCTATGAAATGCATAGGTATATATTATAGTATGTTATCCTATGGAGGGATTATGAAACGCATAGGTGTATGATATGTGAATAATGTGAACGATCTATGAAACACACAGGTGTATTGTGTAAGTAAACATTGTGAATGGTCTATGAAACTCACAACTGTATTGTGTAAGTAAACATTGTGAATGGTCTATGAAACTCACAACTGTATTGTGTAAGTAAACATTGTGAATGGTCTATGAAACTCACAACTGTATTGTGTAAGTAAACATTGTGAATGGTCTATGAAACTCACAACTGTATTGTGTAAGTAAACATTGTGAATGGTCTATGAAACTCACAACTGTATTGTGTAAGTAAACATTGTGAATGGTCTATGAAACTCACAACTGTATTGTGTAAGTAAACATTGTGAATGGTCTATGAAACTCACAACTGTATTGTGTAAGTAAACATTGTGAATGGTCTATGAAACTCACAACTGTATTGTGTAAGTAAACATTGTGAATGGTCTATGAAACTCACAACTGTATTGTGTAAGTAAACACTGTGAACGGTCCAGAAAATGCACAGGTGTATTTGTATTGTGTAAGTAAATACTGTGAATGGTCTATGAAACTCACAACTGTATTGTGTAAGTAAACATTGTGAATGGTCTATGAAACGCACATGTGTATTATATAGATGATACTATGAACGGTCTATGAAACGCACATGTGTATTATATAGATGATACTATGAACGGTCTATGAAACGCACATGTGTATTGTCTAAGTAAACATTGTGAATGGTCTATGAAATGCACAAGTGTATTGTGTAAGTAAACAATGTGAACGATCTATGAAATGTGCAGGTGAAATGTATAGGTGTAAGATAAGAGAGGGATATGGACGATCTAGTGAGACGCATTGTTAACGCAGACATTAAGTGCCACTTTCATTGGCCTTGTTTGTACATGTTGTTTCAATTACTTTATATTATGTTTTTAACGCATAGTTCATATGGCACAGTTAATCCTAAACGAAGTTTAAAATGATGTAAGCATAACGAGTCTTTAAATGTTAATCTATGGGATATTTTGTAGTTCTTGATGTACTTGTTTGCCTCTTATTTGAATTATCATCATTTCATATATTGTTCCGTTGCCCTTACATGCGAGTACTATTCCACATGTACTCACGTCCCTTTTGTCGGGGACGCTGCATGTTTTAATGGATGCAGGTATACTTCTACATGATGATATGGATCTTTGATAGGGATCTTCTGCGCAGCAGATTATGGTGAGCCCGCTACAATTCCAGTGGGTATTTGATTCTAGTTGGTTTTATGTACTAGGTATCTATTTTCATAGTAGCTACATGTACACTGTGGGTCATGTACTTAAGTTTTGAGTTTCATCATGTATTTATGTTCACAGATATTTGTGAAGCTATGTACCCATCACAAGAGAAAAAGAAAAAACAATTTAAGGGTCATTGAGCCAAATGTATTCAATATGAAAATCAAGATCTAATTATGTTTTGATTAATCATGCATGAGTTATGATGAGAGGTTGATATAGCGTAGGCTTACTCGACAGAGTTAACTCAATTGAGCATCGGTCATGCTTCGCAAGTTCGGGGCGTGACACTACTTAAGTATATATTTTGATCTGCATATTTTTGTGCAGATCTAGGTACCTCTGAGCATGTCGGACGTTAGATAGGGTTTTTGATTTGTTGCGGAGACTTCAAGGTATACCTTCCACTATGCTCGCAGGCCTCAGAGTCATCATCTGATATTATCTTTACTATTGTTTATCATCATCTCAAACCAGTATTGTATTTAGAGATTCTAGTGTATTTCAGTATATCTTATGACTATGCACTTCCGGTTTTTGGGATTATATAACTATTGCCCCGTTTTAGCAATGTTATTTCATTCATCAGTTAAATGTTTATTTAGTTGAGCTAGTTATTTCTATTAAAAGTTATCATGTGTTTGGCTTACATAGTCTTAGAGACTAGGTGCCTTCACAATTCCTAAGGTGTTTTTTGGGGTCGTGGCAAATTAGTATTAGAGCTCTATGTTACAAGAAAGTTTAGTAGAGTCTTGCCGATCGGTATAGATATGCATGTGAGGACACACACTACCAGTCAGCTGAGCAGACAGCCGTGAGCCTAACTAAAGCAGCGACAGGCTGGGGCCAAGGTAGAGGGTGAGAAGGGGAACGTGTTGTAGCTAGAGCACCTGCTAGAGAAATAACTAAGGAGCCACCAGTAGCTCCGGTTGGGGAGCAGGAACCTGAAATGCCTGCTACTACCTCTGGACTCCACGAGACATTGGCACATTTCATGAGCATGTTTGGTACTTTAGCTCTGACGAGATTGATCCCAGTTGCTCCAGCTACTTCCTAGGCTAGGGGTGGAGCCTAGACTCCAGCCGCCTGTACTCTAGAGGAGCGGGTCTATGTTTACCAGGTTCTAGGAATTATGCCAGCACAACCTGTTATTGTGTTTCAGACTTATATCAGGCCAGAGGCATCAGCAGAGGAGCAAATGAGGCGTGAGTGGTTTAAGAAGTGTGGTCCTTCTACTTACAGTGGCGCAGTTTCTGAGGATGCATAGAGTTTTCTAGACCGACGCCATCGTATTCTCCACAACATGGGCATTTTGGAGGTGAGCGGGGTCGCCTTTACTATATTTCGGCTAACAGGGGGAGCATATAGGTGGTGGCAGGTTTATGAAGAGGGTAGGTGAGATTATGTAGCACCACGCATTTAGACAACGTTTTCAGATATATTTTATAGGGTATTCATTTTATAGATCCTCCGGGATGCGTGGTGCACAGTGTTGTAGCAGCTGTGTCAGGGGACTATGACATTGTCAGAGCATGCCATGAGGTTTAGCGAGTTGTCCCGCCATGCACCTTCTTTGGTTTCTATAGTTAGAGATCGATTCCACAAATTTACCAAAGGGATAAGTTATGGTCTTAGATTCAGTATGGCGCGGGAGTTGGAGAATGATACTCCCTTTCAGTAGATTGTAGAGATCGCTTGCGGATTATAGCGTATGCGAGGCTAGGAGAAGGAGGACAGGAAGGCCAAGAGGCCTAAAGACTCTAGTGGAATTAGTGGTTCCCGCGCCGCCATTTGAGCTCGTCATTGTAGAGGTTGTATGGGTCGACCAATTCATTCTGCACTTTAGGCTACTTGTAGTGCTACCGCTATTCCAAGGTCTCAGATATCCCATTAAGCATAGTCACTTTCGAGTGATCTCCTTCACGGGGTGCCTTCAGCGTCAGACTCTATTTTAGCAACCTTGCCCGCATAGAGGTTGTTTCAAGTGTGGCTATACTAGGCATACAGTGAGGGACTATCCTAGACTTAGGAGGGGTGCACCTCCACAAGGTCTACAGATTCCACAAGGTTCATATGCTATGGTTCTGCTCCAACCAGCTAGGGGTGGAGGTAAGGTGGGTAGAAGTCTTCCTAGAAGGGGAGTCTAGGCCCGTTGCTATGCTTTTTCAAGTAGAACAAAGGTTGTTGCATCAGATGCTGTCATTACAGGTATTTTTCCGGTCTGTCATAGAGATACTTCAATTTAATTTGATCCAAGTTCCATGTATTTGTATGTGTCATGTTACTTTGCTTCATATTTAGATGTATCTCGCGATTCCTCTAGTACACGTGTTTAAGTGTCTATGCATGTGGGAGATTCTATTGTGGTAGATCGTGTGTATCGATCATTTTTGGTCACTATCAGGAGTTGTAAGATCAAGGCTGACCTTCACTACTCAATATGGTGGACTTTGACAAGATATTCAGCATGGATTGGTTCTCTCCCTATCATGTTATTCTAGATTGTCATGCCAAGACTGTGACATTTGCTATGCCGGGTTTGCCATAGTTGGAGTGGAGAGGTACATTGGACTATGTTCTTCGTAGGGTGGTATCTTTCCTGAAAGCACAACTGATGGTTGAGAAAGGGTGCTTTACATATCTGGCCTTTGTTAGGGATGTTAGTGCTGATACTCCTATCGTTGAGTTAGTTCAAATAGTGAGAGATTTCCTTGATGTGTTTCTAGAAAACCTGTCAGGCATGCCACCCGATAGGGACATCGATTTTGGTATTGACTTGGTGTCGTGAGGATCATAAGCAGCACTTTAGGATCGTGCTCTATAGTTTGAGGGAGAAGAATCTATATGCTAAATTCTCCCAATATGCGTTTTGGCTTGATTAGTTGGCGTTCTCGGGTCACGTGTTGTCTACTGAGGGGATCAAGGTGGATCCAAAGAAGACTGAGGCAGTTTACAGTTGGACCAAACCGTCTTCAACTAGTAAGATTCGGAGCTTATTGGGTTTGGTAGGTTATTATCGCCGTTTCGTGGATGATTTTTCATCCCTCGCAACTCCTTTAAATAGATTGACCCAAGAGGGTGCTCCTTTAAGATGGTCCGATGAGTGTGATGCGAGCTTTCAGAAGCTTTATGCTGCATTGATTACAACCCCAATGTTTGTGTAGCCTACAGGTTTGGGATCTTACACCATGTATTGGCCTTTGCACGGTGTTGATGCAAGACGGTCAGGTGATTGCCTACCCGTTTAGGCAGCTGAAGGTTCATGAGAAGCATTACCATATGCATGATTTAAAGTTGGCAGCCACTGTTCACGCACTGCAAATTTGGAGACACTATCTATACGATGTTCTATGTGAGGTCTATACCAATCATCGGAGTCTCCAATAGTTGTTCAAGTAGAAAGACCTTAATTTGCGGCAACAGAGATGGTTAGAGTTGCTTAACGTCTATGATATTACCATATTTTATCAACCGGGGAAGGCCAATATGCTGGCCGATGCATTGAGTAGGAAGGCTAAGAGCATGGGCAGTTTGGCATATTTACCTGTATCAAAGAGGCCACTAGTCATGGATATTCCGGCTTTGGCCAATCAGTTTGTGAGATTGGATGTTTCGGAGCCTATCCGAGTTCTTGCTTGTGTTGTGGAATAGTCATCATTGTCAGAGCGTATCAAGGCTCGCTACATTGATGACCCTCAATTGATGGTGTTGAGGGACACGGTACAGTAGGGTGGTTCTAAGGAGGTTAAGATTGGTAATGATGGTGTTATGCGGCTTCAAGATTGGATTTTTGTTCCAAATATTGATGGGTTGAGAGATTTGATCCTTGAGGAGTGTCACATCCCATGCTATTCCATTCACCTAAGCATCACTAAGATGTACCGGGACTTGAAATAGCACTATCGGTGTTGGTGAATGTAGAAAGATAATGTTGCTTATGCCTCTCAGTGTTTGAATTGTCAAGAAGTGAAGTATGAGCATCAGAAATCGGGAGGGTTGACTAAGAGATTAGAGATACCGGAGTAGAAGTGGGAGAACATTATTATGGATTTTGGGCTAGGCTTTCCACGGACCATGAAGAAATATGATGTAGTATGGGTTATTGTGGCCAAACTGTCCAAGTTTGCACACCTCATTCCGGTCATGACTACCTACATTTCAGAGCAACTGGCTCGAATTTATATTCGGAAGATTGTTCATCTTTATGGTGTGACAACATCTATTATCTCCAATCGACACACACATTTCACATTGCACTTATGGAAAGCTGTGTAGTGTGAGTTAGGCATACCGATCAAGTTGAGCATGACATTTCATCCACATAAGAACGGGCGGTCCAAGCACACTATTCAGATCTTGGAGGACATGCTACATGTATGTGTTATTGATTTCGAGGAGGTAGGTTGTTAGGCACTAATTTTGTTTGAGATGCTTTGGAGAAGGTGATGATGATTCAGGATTGGCTTCGCATGGCGCGGTCCAAGAAGAAGAGTTATGCTGATAAGAGGGCTCGTAATGTAGCATTCATGGTGCGTGAGAGGGCTTTACTCAGAGTTTCACCCATGAAGGGTATGATGAGGTTCGGAAAGAAGGGCAAGTTGAGCCCTTGCAGTATCAGCCCTTTTGAGATCCTTAAGAGAGTAGAGAGTACATGAGGTGGCCTACAGACTTACAGTTCCACCTAGCTTATCACCAGTTCACCCTATGTTCTATGTTTCCATGCCCCGGAAGTAATATGGTGATCCATCATATTTATTAGATTTCAGCTCAGTCTAATTTGACAAGGATTTGACTTATGTTGAGGAGTCGGTGCTATCCTGGATCGAAAGAAGTTGAGGTCAAAGAACATTGCTTAAGTGAAAGTACAATGGAGAGGTCCACCGATCGAGGAGGTGACTTGGGCGACCAAGCATGACATGCAGAGTCGATATCCTCAGCTTTATGGCACTTCAGGTATGTCTCTATGCATGTTTGAGGATGAACGTTTGTTTTAAGAGGGGGAGAATGTAACGACCCGACCGTTCTTTTCGTGTAATTGAGCCTTTTTTCCCCTTTTGAGTAATTCTTGTATGGTTGGACTCATTATCAAATCTGTGTTTGGATTTTTTATGTTTGGTCGGGTTCCTAGACGCGGGTGCAGGGTTGACCTTTTGAGTTGACTTTGTGTATCTTTTTATAGATTGCAAATTTATTGTTCGAAATAGCTTCCTATAGCTTGAATTAATGGTATGAAGTGTTTTGGCTAGATTTGAGTCGTTCGGAGTTGGATAATCGCGGGAAAGGCTTACTAGTGGGTTGAGTTAGCAAGTTTCGAGGTAAGTGTCTTCCCTAACTTTGTATGGGGGAATTACCCCATGGTATTGGTGTTGTTTTGTGTTAATTGTGATATGTGGAATTCGTGTACGCAAGGTGACGAGTGTGTACAAGGGCTAAATATGGTAATTGACCGGTTTTAGCTATGTAGATTCCATTCATGCCTTTAATTGAGTTGCCATAATATATTATATTCATCATCTATAGTTTATCTTCACATGCTTTACTTGTCATCACTTATACTTGTATTAACTCTTACTTGCTAATTGTCTTTACATGTTTAGTTGAAGTTATTGTCATCTCTATTGCTTATTCATTATTTAACCAATGAGTCCCTTACTTGATGTTTCTAATTCTTGGAATATCTTATTGTTGAATTTGGTATTGAGTTATAAATGCCGTAATTCACATTGAAGTAAAGTTATAAATTGTTGAAATACCATTCTTGTGGAGTTATTCACTTTAGTTGCTATTGTTGAGACTCATGTGCATAATGTGGTTTAGCCATGGGCTATTTATTGTGGAAACACTATTATTGTTGACTTCTTTGGCAATTTGTGATATTGGGCACTTGAGGTGCGATTTGTGATATGTTGTGATATTGATACGCATGTGGTGGTATAAGTATTGGGGTCGAAATGCATGCGGTGAGATACAGTGGTTTTGATATGCTTGTTGCTAGTAGGGGAACTACTTGAAGCCACGTGGTGTGATAAGGTGGGCTAAAACGCGGGAAGCTATTTCGAAAACAATTATTTTCAAAACTAAATGCAATGCTCCCGCGGTGATATAAGGAATGATTGTGATTTGTTTTCTGATATGAGACTACGAGGCAGTACCTTGGTAGTGATGTTTGCTAATACCTTTCTATTATATCACTTGTGTTTTGGTTGCTTTGTTTCCTTGGCATATTATTCCTTGTTTACTTTCGTGATGCCTTAATTGCCTTAGTTCAGTGTAGCTATTCTTGGTGTATTTTCTTCATTGGTTCATTTTTGTTGTTTATCATTATCACAGTGTCATATACCTGTTCAGTTTTCTTATTTATTCCAGTAGGGTGTTGACCTGACCTCGTCACTACTCTACCGAGGTTAGGCTTGGCACTTACTGGGTACCGTTATGGTGTACTCATGCTTTGCTTCTGCAAATCTTTTTGTGCACATCCAGGTAACCTTAGTAGCCTAGGCACTAGTGAGTAGCGTTCAGATTTGGTGACTTCAAGGTATACCTGCCGGCGTCCGCGGGCTTCGGAGTCACCATCTATCTAGTTCTATTTAATTTTTCCTTTTTACAGATAATGTTGTACAGGGATGTTCAGTATACTCTTGTAGAGCTTAGGACTTTGTATCACCGGATATTTGGGCGTTTTGTTCTGTTGAGTTGCAGAGTTCGTTTATGTTAGTTGTTGAGTTATTTAAAACTTTTTAGCATTTTGTCAATTCAATTCTGCATGAATGTTAGGCTTACCTACACTTAGAGACCAGGTGCCAACACGACATCCTACAGAGGGAAACTAGCTCAGTGAAAAGTTGGTATCAGTGCCCTAGGTACATAGGTTTTACGTGTCACAAATAGGTTTAGTAGAATCTCACGATCGGTACAGATACTTTTGTACTTATTTTCGAGAGGCTATGGATCTGTTAAAAAACTTCACTTCTTTGATCCCTTATCATGCAAATTTGTTGACTTTAGATTTCTAAATCTATTTCTTTCTATGCTCTCACAGATGGTGGGGACATGCACCGTTGGATCCGACGATCAGATACCCGCACCCCCTGCTAGAGCTGCGAGAGGCCTGGGCTAGGGCCAGGGTCGGGGAGAGTACAAGGGGGGCATGTAGTGCAGCCAGAGCAGCTGCCCG